>JAKSZP010003288.1:0-45494 GCA_022478985.1 Massospora cicadina
CCCCCCTTTCCTGGGGGGCCCTTATGGGCTCTGAGGGAAGCTATGCGTTTTGTCACATTGTCCAGAATATGGTTTTCCATCACTGATGAGGCGTACCTTCCTGCCTCCAGCCACATCTCCAAATTGCGGACAGGGCCAATGGTGGGGCTTGTCACAAAGGGGAGCTCAAGTGGGGTGGGCAGGGCAAGCTAACTCGTGAACTAGTTGACGAGGTGTTTAGGAAACAGGGCGCTGGGGCCCAGTGGGCTTAATACTGACCAAGGAGAACAATCTCGGTTTTGGAGGCGTTGAGTGCAGCATTACTTACCCTGGAGTAAATCTGGATAGTTTCTTCAAGCGCGCGTGCATCATGATTGTTAGACACCCCAACCACACAATTATCAGCAAACGCCAACATCTTGATTGGGGTTTGGCCTTGCACATGGACCCCAGTAAGGTGAGCATTTAATTTCCAAGAAATGGGTAAGGCTGAAGTTATATAAGTGTGGGCTAAGCGGGTCCCCTTGGCGCAGTCCCCTTTGAGGGTGGACTACATCCGTGAGAAAGCCAGGGCCATTCACAGGCATTGTGGCAGATTCCAGTTAGCAACATCACCCAATTGATGAAGCGAGGGGGAGGCGGAACTTGTGGAGGCAGGCTCTGAGGTATTCCCAGTTGACTCTATCATAGGCCTTCTGCTGGTCTAAAAATACTAGTGCACCAGAAGCTGTGGATTAACAGACGTTGGCCATGTGTGTGCATATTGTCCCATATTGACCTTTTGGGTATGAAATAAATTGTTCAGGAGATGAGAGCAGAGGCAGCAACCCCTAGACGGTTAGCCATGATTTTAGTAAAAACTTTGTTTCTGTGTCAGTGAGAGAAATGGGGCCCAGTTGGCCAAGTCCAGCATCTCCTTTTTTGTATAAATTAATCATGAAAGCCTCTTGCCCTCCAGGCAGAAGGCGCGTATCCAGAAGGCATTGATTAAGAGAGGCAAGCAGCAAGGAGGATAAATCTTTGAAATACTTCTTATAAAACTCATAGGGGATGCCATCTGGGCCTAAGCATTTCCTATATGGTGCACCACAAACTTCAGACCAGAGTTCATCCTGAGCAATCAAATTTGTCAACTCAAAAATCAGAAAATGGTGTGGTTGTGTATGCTTTTGAGAAGATTTTTCATTTTGGCCAGCGGAATATGATTTAATCGATACATTTTAGAGTAATAGTTTTGTATTTTAATCACTACATCAGCCAGCGTATCCGCAATGGAGTGGTCTGGACTTTGCACCTGTGTGCAGGCCATACTCTGGCGCGGTGCAAAGAATCTTTGAAAAAAGTAAGTGGAGTACATGTTGCCCACTGTAATGTTTAGCTTTATACTGAACACAAACCCTATGCTTGTGTTGTCTCACTAGCGCGTTGAGGTGGGCGTCCATTTCTGCCCACTTTCAACCCCAAGCCAGGCTGTAGCCCACAGTGGGGACATTGGACTCCAGGTGGTCCAACTCTGCCAGTGTGAAAAAAATGATTGCTGAGGCAGCCCGTGAGCAGTGGGAGGAGAGGTGGTGAGCCTGGCGGATTGTGCTCACCTTGAAAGTTGATCAGGTGGAAATTGGATCTGCACATAATGGTGCAACAAACTCTGGGGCTGAGATCACAGCTTCCATCCAGGAGGAAAATCTTGGCAATGCAATTTTGGCATGGCGAAGTTTGCACCAATACGGTGCCTGGGCAGATGGTTTGAATAAGCGGAAGGAGATTAATACCATCCATTGGTCAAATAAATTGATTTTGGTCATGGCAAAGTGGGAAATTTGGGAATAAAATTTGAGTGGCGCAAGGATAAGGTCGATGTGGGACATGGACCTTAACAGGCCATTGTGCACGTGGGGGTGTGACATGTTATTGAGTAGCGAAGCATGGCATGGCAAGGTATCAAACAGCCCTAGGGTGGCCTTGAGAATGTGAACTTCAACACGCCCCTGTGGGAGTGTAGTTAATGAGGGCCAGCGGTCTGTGGATAGGTTCATCCAGCAGTTTATGTCTATAACAATAAACGAGTCAGTGGGAAGTGGAAGGGATTTGACTGCCAAGGAAATTTCTTGACGTTTTTGCTCACAGGCTGGGGTGTAAATGTTAATAATAGCGTGCATTTCATCATCCCTTAATAAGGTGACAACAAGGATGTGGCCATTTAGGTATAAATATAATAAAATAAATTTTAAAATTAATGTCTCTCTTGAACAAGCACCCCACAGTGCTCAGACTAAAATGATAGGGAAGGGAGGATCGTGGTTTTCCATGAGTCCTCAGCACCATGCAGACAGTGGGTTTCCTGAATGACCTCGATGTTCATGGGTAAATTAATTTGTAAAAAAACTCAGTTTCCTAGCCGAAGGACAGTGAGGCCTTGAGTCCAGCTATGTTCAACATCCCTAAATTAAAGGCTCCCCCCATCGCACCTAGATGTGAGGGGAAGGGCACCTGAGACCTTCAGCCTTCTCTTTTTCTTAGCGGCGCTTGTTGGCGCCTCAGATATGTGATGCTACAGAGTATTTTTGGAGTGGGAAGCTTTAGCAGTGTGGTTCGCGCTGGCCTTTGCCTTTGCTTTTTTTCCTGCTGTGGGCTAAGCTTTTTGTGGTGCGTGCATTTTCAGTGCACCATCGATTGGAGGTGGAAATTTGGCTGGATCGCCAGTGAGCGACTCAGACCCAATTGATGCTTAGGCGCTTTGGTTGGGTGAAACCAATATGTTCATCAGGTTTTCAGTTTAAGCGGGCCCAATCAGCTTGGGCATACCAATCTGATTGGTTTAGAGATTTGCACGCTGCTTCCGCCGCAAAAGTCTCAACATCCTCCTGGAGTTGGGCTGGAAAGATGGCAGATGCAGTCTTGGCCACCTCCTTGGCTGCTGCCTTGCGGGCCTTTTTGGCCTTCTTCCGCTCTTGTGGGGACACTGGCTTTACAATAATGTAACAGCCTTGTTCTCCCCATGGGAAGGCTTTGCCAGTGTCTAATGCCAGTTCATAATGGGTTTCCGCTCCACCCATTGCATCTGAGATTTTTCTTGATGAGTAACGCCCTATTTGACGGGGCAGGTGTGGGCCTTGTGGCCAAAAGTGCAGCAGAATGTGCATATGGGAGGCGCTATCCACGGTGACCCAGAAAGGATGTGTATTCAGCCCATTAATTATAATAAAAGAGGTGTGCAGGATTTGGGTCAAATCCTCCGCTATCCCAGTGGACAGGGTGAGAACAGCAATCACTTTACGTGTGCACAGGTTTGTCATCAGCATAAAGCGCTGCATTATGAATGATTGTATTTCTCTATAAATGACAAGCCCAGACTTCAGGTGGTGCTCAAACACAGTGCATGGGATCATTGTGGGTAGTAAGTCAAAGGTCACAAAAATTTGGTTTGACTTAGTCCATCAGGTGCACTTTGTTTTGACTACCCACTGACCATCTGGGAGGTCTACTACTACACGCACATTTGCTGCTTTATCCACCGCTTCTTTTGTTTCATAGCCCAGATCCAGCCAACTGCATGGCATAGAGTGGGGTGTGACATACACCATGTTCAGGAAATGTGTGTGTACATCTCCACAAAATTTCTCCCAAAGTGCCATTTGCTGAATATCCAGGAAAACATGCACCCCGTGTTCCATTGACAAAATGGTTGGGAGTGCAGCGTATTGATGAATTAGTTGCAGTGTGCTTGCCATGCCAAAATTTCTAGGGAAATAATAACCGCCAGTTTTTTATTATTAACTTTATCTATTCCGCTGGACTTTCCAGGGCGTTTATGAAATTTGGTTGATGTGGGGCCAACACCTGTGCCCTTAACTTTACTCGCCCAACTGCTCCCTGACATTGGGCGCCAACTAATCTCCTCAGTGAGATTATCAAACTATTTACCAGAATTGAATTGAATTTATTGCAAAATTGTTTGCAACCAGAGAAAAGTCTGCATTTATCTACTGTTATGAGCTATATTATACTCCTAATTTTTTTGCTAGTAAGATATATAGCTTTCAAGTGAAGTCTTAAAAAATCACAATATGTATACTGCACATGTAATAATGTAAAATAATATTCTTACTAACTGTACCCAGCCACATGTAGCTGTGGCTCAGTCTGATTATGTGAAAAAAGAAAGAAAAAAGAAAGCATATTGTCAGTACTACAGTTCTATAGACTGGCGCCAGGGTTCACAGTGGCTTGAAGCTGGAAGAATCAGAAAGACCGCCAAGGAGGAAACGTAAAAATGAGTTATAATACCAAATAATTTATTAAATTAAAAAGCTTTGATATTTATAGTGTGCATTGGGACTCGGTGCCTTCAGGATCTTTGGAGCCTCATCTGATCAGAATCTTTACTGATCATCCGGAGTGGCCTCCTTGAGGCGTCCTCAATGGATAGCATCGATCACCTGACTGAATGGGTGGAAAGGCCGCTCCACATGACTCAGGAATAGGTGAGGATGATCCTGAAAGAGTTTTAGCTTGGTAAGGTTTGATGACTAATTGGCATAGCCAGATTTGGAAGATGGGAATTCAATACAGTTTTTATCTGAATCCTGACAAGGCCCCCTTCAAGATCCTGTCAGAGGGGGGTGTACAGCTGGAGGAACTGACCATGCACCCGGTTTACAACAGTCCCCTGATTGATTTTCGCAATGGAGTACTCAGACTTCACCTTGTGTATAACTTTATAGGGTCCAGACCATGAGACGTTGAGCTTGTTCTGTCAGCCTCCAGGTCAATGATGAAAAAGAGAATGAGGCCACCTAGTTGAAATTTAGTAAGGAGGGTCATCCGAGATTTAATTGGGTTGTCTCTCTTTCAGTGGTGGTACAATGCCTTGAGTGGCTTGGGCTTGGAGCTGGACAATTTCATCGGCTAGAGCCCTCATATTTAAATTGGCATTCTTGAGGGTGGAGGCTTTGAGCAGGGGCTGGATGCTACTGGGTAGCTGAGGTGCCCACCCATACAGGGCTTCGAATGGAGACATATTGATGACACAATGATAGATTACCCAATAAGCAAGCAATGCGCTGGGCAAACAATGGTTCCAGCAGGCAGGATCTGAGGCGGCCAACTTCTGCAGGATGGAGACAAGAGTTCCATTAGCCCGTTCTACCACCCCATTAGTAGAAGGGTGGTAGGGAGCAGCAAAACTTCGGATGGTGCCAAATAATGAAGTTAATTCCTGTACTACCTGAGAGGTGAAGTTCAAACCATTGTCCAAGAGCAAGGTTTGGGGGCACCCGTGCTGGGTGAAAATGGAGCGAACAAGAAATAGGCGGTAGCCTTAGCGGTGGCTGCAGGGACTGAGATCGCCTCAACCCACTTAGTTAGATGGTCTATGGCAAGGATAATATACTTGTGACCATGTAGCCCAGTGGGGAGGGGACCCACCACGTCGATACTAATGACATTGTAAGGTTTGGTCAGCGCAACATTGGAGTGCTGATATTGAGGGTTGGCCTAGTTTGGGATCAGCAGGTCATACAAGCTTCCAGAACCTCTTGAATGGTTTCAACCATTTGGTCCCAGTAGCAGCGTGACTTCAGCCACTCATGGGTATTCAGGACCGCACCATGACCAACAGTAGTATGGCCTTCCAGGATGATATCAGTATGAGAGAAGGATGGACGTAGGGGAGCCACCTCTTGTTGACTTTCTTGTAGAGTAACCCATCCTTGATCTGGGTGTCTTGAGTCATTGGCGTAGTTCATCTTGGACCTGGGGGGATTCCAGTTCCCATCGTTTGGGCTGTCCTATCAAGTCATAGAGCCAATCCTCCTACGGGGTCAAAACTGAGAATACTGGCATCCTGGAGAGTCCATCAGCGTTCTGATGAATGGCGCCAGCGTGGTGGACGATGGTGAAACTGTAGCTTTGTAGTCGTAGGGCCCACCTGGCTAAACATCCATCTGGGTCTTTCATTTGTTGCAGCCATCAAAGGGAAGAATGGTCGGTAATATTAATAAAATGGGTACCGTAGAGGTAGGGCCAGAAATGCTTGATGACTAAGAGAACTGCTAGGTATTCCCTCTCGGTGATGCTGTAGTTCCGCTCAGCCTTGCTTAGGGTCTTGCTTAAGTAAGCTATGGGATGATCAACCTGATTCTCATCGTGCTGAGCCAGGATAGCCCTGACAGTGATGTTGCTAGTGTCCATGAATAGCAAAAAAGGTTTGTCAAAATGGAGATGAACTAGAACAGGTTTAGTACATAGGCCGTATGTAAAGCGTTAGAGGCCTGCTCCTGCTCAGGTCACCATTCAAATGGTACATTTTTTTGTGGAAGGTAGAACAACAGCTCGGCAAGGTCGGCAAACTGTGGGATGAACTGATGTTAATAGCTCACCATACCTAAAAAGATCTGAATATCTCGTAGGGTTTGGGGTCATGACATCTTTATAAAGCGTTAACTTTGTTGAGGATAGGTTGAATGCCACGCTTGGAGACCTTATGGCCTAGAAACTCTAGCTCAGGCTGGAAAAAGGAGCACTTTGAGAGCTTGAGCTTGATGGAGGCCTTCTGGAGATGCTCAAAGACTTCCTTAAGATGTTTGACATGTCCGTTAAAAGTTTGCAAAAAAATGGTGATGTCATCCAGGTAGACCAGGACACAGGAGAGCTTCAGGTCCCCAAGGATCCTATCCATGGCGCGCTGGAATGTGGCCGGGGCGTTGCAGAGGCCTTGGGGCATCCGGGTGGGCTCAAACAGCCCCTCATGGGCGATTAGAGCATACTTGGCTCAGTCTTTGGGAGCAAGCTCAACCTGCCAATACCCGCTGGTGAGGTTCATGGCTGAGAAGTACTGGGAAATTGCAAGTAGACGGAGGGAATCGTCAATATGGGGCAGAGGATAGCTGTCCTTCATGGTGATGGAGCTGAGTCATTGATAATCCATCAACCTGGTGCTTACCATCCTTCTTTCAGACCAGCAAAAGAGGGGAAGACCAAGGACTACGTGAAGGGACCAAGAGCCCCACGTCGAGCAGCTGTTTGAGTTCTACTGTGACCTGGGCCTCTTCAACCTTGCTCTTGCAGTAAGTCTGGGACCAAAAAAGGGGGCGTCCCCAGTTTCTACATGGTGGAGGACTCCGTTCATCCTTCCAAAATCGCAGGTCAAAGTGGAAAATAGATCTGAGTATTCCTCTAGGAGCTCCTAAACTTTAAGTTGCTGTTCGTCAGAGAGGTCCTTTCCTATGTTAGCGTTGACCAAATTAACCGAGGGTGGCGACTCCAAGCCAAAGTCCTTAAGTCCCCAAAGCTTTGGATGTCAGCAACAGCCCCCATTGGTAACAGGAAGACTAAGCGGCGGGTTGGTTGGGACCTACAACTTTGGGTTTGTCAGTCAGGTTGACTAGCAACACTGATATCAATCCAGCATACGCTGGATCAAGGATTCCGGGGCAGTTCAGCACTTCCTTGGGAGATGGGTTATCTAGGCCTTAGACCTCCAGTAATTACCCCAAGGAAATGTTGATGTGGACCCGGGTGTCAACAATGACTAGGGATTTTGGGGGCACAGTAGTTGCCTGGGGCAAGTAAATTGGCATCCCCTCTATTCCATCCACAGCAGGAGGTGGTAGCTGGATTTGGGAGCCCCAGATGTGGTACTCGAGATGATTGATTCATCCTTCAGTCTCCAGTAGGCAGGCTCAGGCCTTGACATCAGCCCTAGAATCATGGGCAGTCTCAAAAAACAGAGGGAATCAATGTCCTAAAAGGGAGAGAAAACCACCATTGTAGTGGATAACAGCCAATTAGTCTTGAAGAAACTGGGTCCTGAGGAGCAGATTGTAGCTAGTGTTGTCCAGAGTGATGGCAGTTATATCCAAAGTGAGCTTTCTGAACCAAATCAGTAGAAAGGAATAGGCCCCTATGGATTGGATGCACTGGGGGCCAGCTGTGCCATACTCCATGTAGTGCGGCATATCAGAGATGACCTTGATGCGTTTCATCAGCTTGGAAGAGACAACGTTCACGGGGGAGCCACTGTTGACTATGGCGTAAACTGGAATCTTGTGGACCTGGATGGCGACTTGGGTGACCAAACTTCTAAACTGAGGTGGCAACGTAAGGAACATGGGATAATCATTAGAAGAAGAGTAAGCAGTATCAATGTATTTATTGTCATTAGATACCGCAGCCACTTCCTCGGGGATAACAGCTTCTGGTTTGTGTGTAGGGGATACTTGAGGCTGGACATGGTTGTCAGCATGGAGCGCCTCGTCCTCCATGCTGACTGCCCTTTTCCTGCCTCCTCAGCTAGACGTTTCCAACAAGTCTTAGCGCTATGCCTAAAGCCATTTCAATAGGTGCACAGAGGATGGGGGTTTTTCTGGTTCTTGACTACATGGACCCTAGGGAAGTTAGAGGGGCCAGTGGACGCAGCTTTAGAGTGCAGGATCGTGGCAGGGATCTCTTTGAGGGACTCTTTAATCTCCATGATACAATTGAACCCATTCTTCTGCCAAATCATGTGCATTTGGACCTCAGGATAGGGCCCAAGGCGGAGATGATGGCGGCGATGATGTCATCCAGAGTGATTCAGTTAGTCATAACCAAAGGTTGTGCCTGAGCGTAGAACCGGTTGGCAAACTCCATAGGGTTTTCTCCTTTGTTAAGTCAGATGCCCATGAACGCTTGCTTCTGGTTGGCCAAGGTTTGGTTACTGCCAAACTCTTGGATCAGGGCGGTGCGGACATGTTCCCAGGTATTAAACTCCTTCAGATGGGGAATCATGATTTCCCAGGTGGTGCTGTCTAGGCAGGAGTGGATATGCTTCACCTTTTGTTGATTGGTGGCCTCCTCCATGGAACTCTCATAGGCATTCAGAAAGGAGGCGATATTCTCCCATACGGGGGTGAACTTTTCCTATAACTAGTTTAAAGTTAGCGACAATCGGAGTGGAAAGGGTGTTAACACCTGGGATAGGTGTCAGCTCTGAGATCTCTGTTTCTGCATAATTTCAAGGAACCCGCTGATCTAACCGCCTCTGCAAGCCCTCTGAGTCCTCTTGGATGTAGTCCCAATTATGGCTGAGGGTGGACGCAGAAGCCTTTTGGGCAACCTGCTCCTTTAAGGATTGAATCTCAGCGTTCTGTTGTTAGAGCTGGTTTTTGATGGTGGCCAACTGGGTTTCAAACCCATGACACGTTGTTTCAAGCTGAGAGATGCGAGCGTTGGTAAGCCTCATGAAAGCGATATGGTTATCCATCTCATTTGACAGCGCTTCAATAAAGACCCTAGGGTTGAGGGGGATACCGTCCAATTGGAGCTTGCACCCCAATGTCACCTTTTAGATCTGGTCCCACAGGGCAGCCAGGGCAGTTATTATATCCCTTCACCAGGGGTCTTTGGGTTACCAAAGGTTGGGGTGTCTGAAGGCCCTTGAGGCCCACGCGGTCCCTCAGGTCCAGCTGGACCTTGACGCCCCTTGGGACCTTCTGGCCCAGCATCCATGGGTGGTAGTCATGAGAGGCCAGCTCTTGGTAGCGCTGCTGTAGGGACTGTACCAGTTCTTCAACTTGTTGCAAACGCTGAGTCCATGTCGCTTCAAACAGCTGGGCGTTTTGGCAAAACTGCTCCTCGAGGTAGCTGGATATGCCGCCATCTAATACCATGACTTGATCACGGATATCATTGATTAATCGTTGGTTATCAAGAATAGCTTTGCTATTGTCATGCACAAAGAAGGAGGCAGCATCATAGAAGTCAATAATATAGGAATGTAAATTCTGGATGAGCCCTAGGTACTGGGAGACCTCCTGATGGTGTAATCTGACTAACTGGAGGAGGTGATGAATTGCGGGGTGGAAGAGGTTATGAAGGTAGTGATCAAGTTCCAAGGTAAGCTCCCAAGCAGGTTATACGGCCGAGGCATAGAGGTCCTGCATTGTGGATGGTATGGTGGAGGCGCGGGAGTGGCTTGAGTGGGCGCCCTCAGTGTAGATGCCGTGGACTAATTGTTGAATGACATCGTTGGTATGTTTGAACTGAAGTTGGTATTGGCTTCCATTTAGATAAACAGTGAGAGTTTGAAGGCGGCACAGAACTTTAGCCTTTCCAGCTGTGAGGGCAGCATCACATACTGCAAAGTACTAACCCATCAAGTAAAGCTCCTCAATTGACCAGTCGTTTGGTCATCAGGGCTGCTATTGGTTTCCATTTATGTGATAGACGTTTTCACTTAGGTCAGCTTGGAGCCCCCTGTAGTGAGAACCACTTCTGTCAGTGCTACAGTTCTTTGGACTGGCGCTGGGGTTTGCAGTGGCTCAAAGCTGGAAAAATTGGAAAGAGCACCGAGGAGGAAATGGAAAAATGAGTTAGAATACCGAATAATATATTAAATTAAAAAGTTTTGATATTTATAGGGTGCATCAGGACTCAGTGCCTTCAGGATCTTTGGAGCCTCATCTGATCAGGATCTTTACTGATCTTTTGGAATGGCCTCCTTGAGGGCATCCTCAATGGATAGCGTCGCTCACCTGACTGAATGGGTGGAAAGGCCGCTTCACGTGACTCAGGAATAGGTGAGGATGATACTGGAAGAGTTTTAGTTTGGTAAGGTTTGATGACCAATTTGGCACGGCTGAATTCAGAAGATGGGAATTTGATACAATTTTTATCTCGAATCCCAACACATGTTTTTAGTAAGCTTACTTTTACAATGCTTGTAGGTATACAATATTTTTTGTTGTTACATTTTCTATGCAGAGCTTTAGATAGCAGAGTTACCCAGCGTTACTAGGGTTCATTTAAGAGCACATACTGAAAGCCTAAAGGCTGTGCCAGCACTATGCTTGAGACACTCAGATCAACAGCTTCTTGTTGCCCTTGTGGCTGGTGAGCTGGTTATCCTAAATCTACTTAATAATTTATAAAATTCTATTTAAACTAACACACATTTTTTTTAGTTTTGTTTGAGCAATTTGGCAAGTTATTAGATAATATTTGCAAATTCTCACCCACTCATCTAAATAAATTGAATTTAATTAGACTTAATGGTTTCAGATACCTTTTAGTCAGTCAATACATCAGTGAAAGTGTTTTATTAAGTAGATAGTGGCATTACCCAGCATTGCTCAGGTTAATAAACAGATAATCTATTTGATTATTTTATTTTTAAATTATAGATAAACCCCTAAAATGCTTAGTTAAAACCAATTGACAAATAGAGTCAATCATCATCTTCTTGATAAAACCAAACTAAACCTAATAAAACAACTAAAAACTACCAACAACTTTAAAATTACATATCAAATCAACCAATCACTAAACCACATATCAAAACCATCAAGCTTATTAATAACCCTAAAACCAACCATTTGAAAAATAATCGAAACTATTTATAACAGAATATTAAACTGCTCATTTATAAGAATATAGCAAATGCCATCAAAAACATATAGGTTTTCACCTGTTACATATAATACTTTTTAATTTATTACATTAAGAATCATTTTTCTCTTCCCGCTTAGTGTAACTTTCTAAGCAAATCTTATGAGAAAAAAGAGGAAAAATCCCAATCACCTGCCAAAGTTTCAATTTGATGTCCTTGGATTCCCTGCCAGCTGCTCCAGTGTGGGGCGCAGTAAAAATCCACCACCATTTCTCATCTGGCAGGAAAACGCGCTGGACGGATCGCCCAGTCATACTAAACCCCTGGGAAAATTCATTCCTCCCAAGGATCTTGACACCCACCTCGCTCATACCCAAGTGGTGCCTTATTACCCCTGGTGCTCACCCAGAGCAACATGCATTTCAGCCTTAGGGTCAATTATGGGAAACTTTTCCTTTACCACGACCAAGCCATTATTGAAATGACTCAGGTGGTGATTCATCCCGCTGGTTTCATTGATTTCCACCCCTATAAGGGGTATTTTTATCTCAGCTTCACCTTGAAGATGATGCCGCCACTGCAGCAACTGTGCCCCTGGTTTTCCAGGGTACCCATCTCCCCACAATTTGGACCCAGCTCCCAGTAAACCCGCTTTGGTGGTTCAGTTCGCTGGTTTGACCACCCACCTTCCTCCTATGGTGCTCCACCAGGAGCTGATGGACAGTTTAGCAGCCTATGGCTCCAACCGCATCTTAAAATTTGTGGTACCAAATGGGGCCACACGCCTAGCTGGTCCTCAGGTGTAAGCAACAATTAACCCTGATTTTAGTATATTAGCCTTGTCAATTCCCATTGTGCCATTATTCCCTCTGCCACTGACCATCTGTTCTGGGCCTGCGTTGAAGGCAGGTGACGATATGTCCATCCTATTTTGAGTTGGACCACTTGAAACGTAAGTGCCCATCCTTAGCTGCTTCTGACAGTTCTGGTTTTTTGTCTGCCAGCTTCCAGTCTGCCACAAACACCACATCAGTTTTGGTATGGGGTATAATCCTACCATACTCTCCCAAAAGCCTGTTGCTGCAGCTGCACTCACAGCCACCAATCAACCTCCTCCTCACCACAGTGCCACAAACGCTCCCTCCAATCAAGCACTGGCTTGGACCCCAGTTCACTCCCATGCGTCCTCCAATGAATTAACCAAACCCTAGGCATATACCATTCCCCCAATTCATTTCACCCAAAATCCTTGGGATCTATTGGTTAAAATGATGAGTCTGTGAATATTACTGAAGACTCCACTATCCTACTTGACTGGTTTGTGTATGCTGACCATGACGCTAAGCTACCCCCTTATTTATTTGCCCCCCCCCAAAAAAATTCCAAAATGTTCTGCGGCGACCACCAGCTTGCTGTTGAAGCAATGGCTAAGCCAGATTGTCGTCCTCTCTGAAATTCTGTTTTCCAAATCAGTGGCGATGCTCACAGGAGGAATTCCTCCTCCCATTATCCCCTCCACCACCAATACACTCCAAAAAATATGTTGACAAATCTCACAAAGCAAAAATGATGCCATCCAGCAGGTGGCAGGGCTAAAACAGATTTGATCAATTATATTGTCTCTCTAATGGTCAAATTCTGCCTTCCTGACACCACAATCATCATAAATTTTGCTCCATATCTACTGATGCCCCAACGCCCCTGCTCTCCAATGTAGCCCATGCCCTGCTTTGGGGTGAAGATGATGCCAAGGATGATACCCCTGATCACCCTTCTCTTCCGCCCTGATAGGATAAGCAGTTCCCACTGTTACGCCTGGTTGGTTGTATTTGCGTTTTGTGTGCCATCCGCTCATTTTGAGAAGTTTGTTCAATTTATTAGATGAGGATTTATTTGTTTGACTTTGAGTTTCAGTAATGTCCATCCTCTGGTCAGCTTACCTCAGTTACATAAAATGTAAAGAATTATTTTTAAAATTTATAAAATTTGCAGGCATGTGCACCACAATTCACCAAAAACTCATTGTAATTGGGTAAATGAAATAGGAGCACATAGAACACAAACATACAAACATTCTTTTTTATATATAGATAAACTTAGATTGTAATGAGACAGATAGGGTATTTAAACTATATTGTTGCTCACTTGTATAGCAAATTTTTTTATTAAATTATGACAATATTAAAACAATAATATACTGACTATAGTCACCATTTTCTTTTAGTGAAAAGGTGGTTTTAAAAAGATTTTGTCAGCTACTATTTTTACTGTACTTTTTATATTGCAGACAAAAATATGATGTCCAATTATTTTATAGTGCAGATTTTATTAAATAACCTGGGACTGCATGAAGATAATTTAGGGGCAGGGCGACATTGATTTAGGAAGCATGGATCTAAAAAATATATTATTTTAATAGATATAAGCAACCACAATCCAGGACTAATAAAATTGAGCCAATATAACCTAAATAAGCTATTTATTTTGCTTACCTATATGTGTCTACATAGCAAGCAACTTTTGTTCAAAATGTAAGTGGGTGTAGATCTAATATTTATATTTTCAATTTGTATTTGGCACACAAACTCAGTGAGCCATATGGCTACTTATAAACTTCATAGGGATGCATAAAGTAGACGGTGAAAATCTGTATGCTTTCAAGCATTTTTACTATCATAGATACATCTAAGGTATTTTTTATAAAAAGAACAAATGATAGATAGAAAAAATAAATGTATAAAAATAAAAATCTAAAATTACTAGATCATAACTATGTAATTTTTTCTAGTTATTATGGTATAAAATATGACATTATAATCTCTAATAGATTGTTAATTAGGCTTTAATAATAATATTATGAGATATACTGTAACGTAAAAGGCTAAAATTTAGACCTAAGCCCATATTAGTATAGCAATTGTTGGATTTTTGACTTTAAAGGAGGCTCGCTGGTGCTTTTTGCCTCAAATCCAACAATAAATTAGAGTGGCTTTTCTCACCACATATATGAAAATAACAGGAAAAAAATAATAGTAAATATGGTAATTTTTAAAGTAGTTTATTGGATTCTGTGTGGTGGTAAAAGAGAAATCTATATAAAAAACAATAATAGTATCTAAAGTGTTGAGGCTCAACGTTTGTATATCTTAGGGAATTCCAAATTAGGTAAAATGTGAATTTAACCTATCAAAGCTCAAAGAAATTGCTTCTCTTAGTCAGCATGATGGTTGGGGAATAATGCTTAGCTAAGACGTACCCATAGGGTAACAATTTGATAAATTTCAGCCAATCCCCATTTGATAAAATTATTTGACCTTTGGTGACCCCCACCACGCCTATAAAAGGGGTGGTCCCCACGTAGGTGCTTGAATGGAACTGATAATGGCTGGGGGTGTACCATCTGATGGACGCCCCATGGTCTGCTTCATGGTCAGAGTAATCTGACTTCTGGATAATGGTTTAGTTGCCAGTAGAGTATTTGAAATTGGGTTACCCCAATTTTTGGGTTCCACTGAGAATCAGCCAGGGTCTTTTAGCTGACAAAGTTGTTATTTAAACTTAAATTGATCTTATTATTGGAGACTTTTACATGTCTGACATTTCTCATTTTAGGCTAAGTTTTCCCTAAAACATCTTATAATGTTTCCTGGAGGGCAAATGTCCAACAACAATCATTTGAGACACGTTGTAAGGGTATAAATTACCCTTTTATAATTTCAAAATATATTATTTTTACCAAAATTTGTAAAGACATAAAGACTGCCATCATTCATTAACAAGATTTTAGAGGGCACATATTACATCTGGGTTGCAGTAATTGGAAGAATGCTGTCCATCTTGAGAGGGTTTGACAGTGCCCAGTTAATAGTTTAAAATATCAGAAAGCAGCTGCCCTAATGACTTTTAATAGGGGTTCCATGAGGGTTAATTGAAGGGCAGTCTGTTTAAAAGAATATACCAAAGGCCTCTACAATAAGCTAGAAGGCTGTAGTAGGAGCAACTGCAGGTCTTAATATGGTAACCCCAAGGGTGGAATAATAGGGAGGGTGAAATGTCTCCATAGTTTGCAGCTGTATAGTAATATATTTAGATATGGTTGATCATTTTTATTAGATAGCTCAGAACAAATTGTAACCAAAACAGCTTAGATTGTGTTCAAATTGGGGCAGATCAATTAAAAATTTGTGGTTGACAGCATCCAAGGCATGCATGATGCTGCATATGAGCCCACAAGTGGTTCTTCTAATCAGTACTTGACCAGTGGAATAAGTGTAAACAAAGACCCCTATGCTGGTGGCAGTACTGGTGACCAGGCCATCATGAATGGGAACAAAAGAGTCCTTATTATAGGCATGGACCAGTCAAATAATTTTCTTAGTAATGTCATGCAAAACTCTTTTGCCCCACCAATTTGGAAGTTTTGTTAGTAAGTAAAATGATGCTGACCTCTTTCATATGAATCCAACGGCCTAATATACCTTTGTGGTCTAAAATAATTTGATTTTACCAATGACACCTGATGAGCAAACTGAAAAAACTAATGAAAGTATCAGAAATATGAATGATCATATTACCAAATCAGACAGTTGCCCAATTTCTAGAGTGACTCACAGCCACAGTGCAAGGTGCAGTGTAGGAGCACCATCAAATAAAACCAATGTTGAGGTACATATTACCTGTTTTGCAATTAACCTATTTTAAAAAATTAAAATGAGCCAAATCCCAAAAGTGGGACCTAGTACTTAGGCCCCTGAACCTCCAGGATCAAGGGTAACACTGTGAGATGGAGCTCGGGCATACAGGAATTGACACAGGTGTTTGAATAAATAAAGCAGCAGTCAGACGCCGTCTGACTAGATGTTTCTGAAGATCTTTTATTAGAAGCCTAATTTACTATTATATACAATCTCACATTCATTTATATCATAAATTTCCCTCCTAGGGTATAAGAGTCCACTTTTTATTCTAATAAAAAGCTTTTTTACAAAATCTTATATTTATCTTTCTTGTTTATACTTGTGTTGTATCAAGTTATTAATTGCCAGTATCATGTTTGGGATTAACAAACATGAAGTAATTGCCAGTAGCCAGTCTGTATTATCCTGTTTTTAAAAAGACACTCCATTGATTATACATTGGTGCTGATAATACCAAGGAAGAAGTTGAGAAATTTCCCATTAAGCCATGAAGGCCAACACATTTCAAGGATCTCAGAGAGTCTCAAGACGTTTGCTAATAGCGCAAACAAGTTAAACAAGAAATTATTACACTAAGGGGTAGCATCTGAGGAGGGTTTGCTTAGTGATAAATGTTATGGTGTTAGCGAAGGTTGTCTGGTGCTTAATCCATCTGGAGTAGATTCCCTGACTAGCGAGTTAGCCTCTGAAGTTAAGTAAGCTTAGAATGCGCGCTGATTTATGAAATATTGAAATTTGATATCATGGAGGTAATCATCCACTATCTTGTGGAGAGCGGGGAGCGATGACTGATGCCTGTATCAGATTGTTTGCTCAGAAATTTCCAGTATCAAAACATGGATGGCGGAATGCATTGACAGTTAATTTTGGCAAGAATCACTGAGGTGGAATAAGTGATGATTCTTTGAAAAATGGTTAAAACACAAAACTTCTTTTTAAAAAAGATAACTCAAAGGGAAGGAAAACTATAAAAAAGCTGACAATTTAACCTAAGGAGGTAGTTGCTTATATAGTAAAAGGGAATAAAGGAGCTTAGAGCTTTTGCAATGACTAAGTCTCTTGATGGGTACCTTAATCATTATCCTAGGATTCTTGAAATAGGGCTGAGTGGAAAGGCATTAGAGGTCTCATATGGCGTCAAAATAAGTTTTAACCTGTCCGCCAGATCCAGGAGATATCTAGCTGAATACTAATAATTTAAATGGTTTTTATCAATAGAGTAAGTTACCAACACCAGTTCTTCTAAAAACCCTCTTAAAGATATTATAAATTGTGCTATTTTAGTAAAAAATGTGCAATCCGTGGGTTTAATACACATTGTGAACTATTTAAATAAACCCAGTCTGACTTATCAAGCAATTCAGGGCTTATATGGAAATTTGGGCAAGGTGAGACAATTTTCTTTAAAATCCTCAGAGACAGAGAACACTTGGGGTGGGCTTTTCAGGTCCTTATGGAAGGTCCTAAACTTAACCACATCTTTTGACACCCCTTTAATCTTTTTTACAAAAACAACATAGAAAATGTGGGCGAAAAGGGGGTTTTTTAGGAGCCAGGGCAGTAACCCACCGCTCATCTACTACATAAGCTAGGTCACTGATACTAGAGAAGGGCTCTACTGCGGGCTTAGCCACTTTCTGCTTATATGTGGAAATTTCTCAAAATCCAGCTGGAGTAATAGGTCATGTGGACTTGCATTATTCTTTCATTATGGAACATAATACATGCCACCTTCTGGGACATAGCAAGGGCTTAATTTTATACCATGAAGGGAGTTTGATTGCAAGAAGAGGCAACACCTATCAGGAGATCAGGGGGCATTATGAAGAGTTGCGTGGAAGGCTTGCACAAGTTCTTTTTGTTGGCACAATTTCTTTCACTTACACAGCCATTTTCATAAGAAAGTTAACCCTTAGAAGCCACCATGGACTGGATTGAGTCGCGTGTTCTATGGGAGGCCAAGATTTCCTCTACATCTTCCTCCTGGGAGTTAACTACAATAATAGATTTAGGCGAAATGGGCATTTAATCCTTGAATGGAGACAACAGGGATACATGAAACACGTTATGCTTCTTCCAATGAGGAGAGAGATTAATACAGGGCATCATTTTCTAAGTGTCAGGCAAACAACAAGTAAGAATTATACTGGCCTGCCAGCCTAGATGCCAGAGCACCTGAACAGCAAACCAGAATGCTAAAGGAACTGCTGCTGGTTTGAAGGATATGGAACTGGAAAGGAATCTCACCAAGAACTGCCAGTGAGCATGAATCTCATATAGGCACATAATAAAATACCAGATGAGTAAGGCCGTTAACCCAAGGGGTACATGAGGGTCAGCGGAAAAGGTGGTTTATTTTTAGACATGAAAAAAATTAAAGAAAGTATTTTTAATGGGAAAAATTAGGAAAGAAAAATCAACCAACAATTTTCTCAGTGTTATGCGACTGATTAATAGTGGTTGATTTAGAGAGAAAACAATCCAGGATTGGGTCCTACAAGTTTGACCTAACTGGAAAATTGTTTAGGAATGAGGAACAGATAAGTTAACTGGAAACTGACATTGAAGAATTTTGCGGCAGCCAAGTCACTGTCAGTTCGACCTCAAATGTCCAAACTGAGGCTCAGATACATTTCTGATGGTTGGTGCAATGGCGTTTGGCCCGATGAGTAGTGGGAATCCCCCAACGCCACCACACATAGGGGCAGTCCCATTTGGTTGGGAACAGGTTCAGGACACCTGACCTGCCCATGCCTGGTCGCTGGGCTGTTCTTTTGGTTGAGAGCGTTGCATTGGCCGCAACACCCAATTTGCTGGAAGGGAGCTTCAAACCCTCATCAAAGGTGTCCGATGCTATTACCTGCTGTCAGGATGATCCCTGACAATTTTGAGAGGGTTGATTTTTTTGATCATAGCATTAGCCAAATAAAAACTTTCAGCAATTCTGGCCAATGAGATAGTCTTCATCCCTTTTCAACTGCATGGAAACTGACTATTAAGCTGACTCACACTCAATTTTGGGTCAAACGGTTTCATTTCAGCAATCTCAGCGCAGATTTCCCCCATTAACTGTACCAATTCTGCTGAGGTGAGTGTGGGCACAGGGGGAGGAATTCGAAGAAGATCAGTTACCAACGCTTATCTACCATGTGGGCGAGGTCTAACTGGGTAATGAAGGGTACAGCCACCCTCTTTAATACCTTCTTACTCAGGAATGGGAAAAAGCCCGATCAACACCCAGGGGACGTTTCCCAGGACTTACATTACCCTTTCCTTTTTCCAAAGGAAGGGCGCTACCACCAGAATACTGCACGAGGGCCATATTTTTGTGCTCCTTGGATAACTTGATCGCCATCACCATTGCAGTTTTTTGGGGAGGACGGGGAGCATTGGGGTGGGATTCATGAAAAGCTTTGACCAGTTCCATACAGTTTGCACAATCGCGCGCCTTGACCCAACTGTTCTTGTAGGCTGGATAACCTTTCCAAGCTATGAGATATTAAACAGACTGTCAGGACTTGCGGGATGCCAGGATATATTCCACCTTGGCCTCTTCCACATCCTCAATGATGATTGATTCAGATTCCGCGGGAACCGTACCCTTGAAAGGTGACAGCTGTGAAACGTGGAAGATGGGATGCTATTTCCAGTGAGCCACAAGCTTTAACTGGAACGCACCATTACCCAAGACCTCTTCCACCAAATGGGGGCCTGAAC
Source organism: Massospora cicadina (assembly GCA_022478985.1). Lineage (NCBI taxonomy): Eukaryota > Fungi > Entomophthoromycota > Entomophthoromycetes > Entomophthorales > Entomophthoraceae > Massospora > Massospora cicadina. Next base: position 19,762 of record JAKSZP010003288.1, read on the forward strand.
GCTTACTTGCGAATTTATGGGAAGGAGCTTGAATATGTAAATGGTGGGTATCAAGCATAACATAGGAGCTCACTGTTATATCATGACCTGGGAGCCACTTACAATCCGTGAACCGCTTGTAGTCATCAATAGCTTTGGTGAGGTGTTTCCACACCAAGGATTGAGTTGACCTAATATGTTCAGCATTATCTGCGGCAGCTTGGACCAAAGGCTATAAGCAAGGTCCGACCAAAAAATTAAGGATTATAACCCAACGTCGCTTCATAGGGCGAAAACCCCATAGATGCATGCGTTCCATTGTTATAAGCGAATTGAGCAAGGGGAAGGTCGTTGACCCAGGTATCCTGTGCAGCCGCAGCATAGCAGCGCAGGTACTGTTTGAGGACTTAGATAACTCGCTCAGTCTGTCCATCAGACTGGGGATGGTACGGTGTGGAATGGCAGGGGGATATTTTTTAGATAGATAGGAGTTCAATCCAAAACCGCGCCATGAAATTTGAACCACGGTCACTGATGATCTCCTGTGGGAGACCAAACATTGAGATCACATGATGTACAAAAAGGCAGGTGGTCTCCTCTGATGTAATCATGGATTTGCAAGGAATTATGAGGGAAAATTTAATGAAATGATCCACCACCACCATCACCGGTGTGAACCTGTTAGAGCAGGGGTCTTTGACAATAAATTCCACGGAAACTGACATCCATGGACCTTCCGCCTGCTGTAAGGGGTGTAAAAGACCATTTCTACTGGAGCGGTCCAACTTAACCTGAGCACAAGTAACACAATCAGCAATCCAGGCTGGAACTTATTTTGTTAAACCCACCCAATTGTAGGTCCACTTGATCAAGTCGATGCATTCACTATTAACAGGATGAACGACTGTGAGGGGGATCATGATATGCATGGAATACCTCAGTTCTGATGGAGGGAGGAACCCAAACGCGTGACCAAAAATAAATGAGACCCTCCTCCAATGAATATAGGGAGTGTTTATGCTTCTGGTGAGATAATTGCTCAACCAACTCTACACCCTCAGGGCAGGCCATTTGACTGGATAAGACCTGAGCCACTAATGGAGCGTTTGGGGCTAGAGCGACAGAAGAAATTACAGGGGGACAATCAACAGGATTTAGGTGGTAGGGATCATGGTAACGAGATCCACTTCCTCCAGATCCGTGGAGCAGTGGGCGGGGATGCAGCTGAGAAAATCAGGAAGTAACTTAATCGCACCTTTTAAAAATTTATAATTGAAATTTAAACAGCACATGTCAATAGGTTCAGGCTTGCTGATGTGCCAATTTTTGAGGTTTACGAAAAAACAAGAGAGCCTGGTGGTCTGTGCAGACAATTTACTCATGTTGAGCACCCTGTAACAGATACCTCCAATGAGTTAATGCCCATTCAACGGCTGCCAACTCCTTGTCATAAATGGCCTAAGACTGCTCCATAGAGGTGAACTTTTGGGAAAAATAGGCGACCAGTTGTTCCAATCCATCGCGCTACTGGAGCAACGCCACCCCCACTGTTACCGTCTAGGCGTAGCATGCAACAATATACGGCTTGGTGGGATTGGCGTGCTTCAAAATGGGAGGGGACACGAACACCTCTTTAATTGATTTGAACGCCTGTTGGCATTCAGGCGACCAGCAAAATGGTACGTTTTTCCCTGTAAGGGGGTGGAGCGGGGCAGCAAGCTGGGAAAGTGCTGGGGAAATTTTTTTAAGAAAATGATGGTTCCTAATTAAACTCCGTAGTTGTTTCTGGGTAGTCAGGTTTGGCCATTCCCAGATAGCATCCAACATATTGGGAGGGATTGCATAACAATCTTTAAGGATGAGGTTCCCAAGGAAGGTAACCTCCTCCTTATAGAACACACTTGGAAGGCTTGACGAACAAGCCTGCTTTATGAAAGGCGGCTACAACTGCTTCCAAGTCAGTAGCATGTTGTTCAGGAGTCGCGGAGTGAACTAGAATATCATCAATATATGCAACTGCGCAGGTAAACTGGAGGTCACCTAGTACATTGTTAATCATGTGTTTAATTGTAGTGGGAGCATTCTTCAGCCCAAAGGGCATTACACGGAATTGAAAATTCCTCGCTTTGTCCAGATTGCTGTTAACCATTCTTGCCCTTCCATTACCAAAATCTGGTTAAAAGCATTGATGAGATCCAGCTTGGAAAACACCCAAGTTTTTGTGATTGCTTGGCTTATTGTCTGCTCTAAAGGCAGGGGTAGGGATTGGAAACCATGATTTTAAGTGTCCATAGTCCACGCAGGGGCGGAGGGAACCGTTGGCTTTTTTAGCAAAAATGATGGGAGACACAACTGGCGATGTCTCCTTAAACAACCACATTTTTTCAACATATTGTCCACCAAGTGTTGAACGTAGCCTCCTCCTCTGCTGTGTGGGGATACAATGGGCAGTTGATATTCACCAACTCCACCATTGTACAAAATCCACAGTCAAATCTAGTGTGAGGAGGCAGACAATATGCCTTTTCAGAATCGAAAATGGTTTGATAGCGCATTAAACTTTCTGGAAAATTGGATGGTATGCCTGCAGGAGAGATGAGGTACGTGATAGAAATGCGACCTTGAGCTTTATTAAGAGTTCATATAGGGGGAATTCACCCACCAGTTGATCATTAGCGAATGACAGCATGTTAGACTCCAGGTAGATCTTGACATGTTGCTGACGCCACCATCCTAGTCTTAAGATCACTAGAAACACCATGTTTGGCATAGCAGAAAAGCGGTTGCAGAAGCTGAAATGATGTATTGAAAATGTGACTGCTTGGCGAACCAGGTATGAGGTTTGGGAGGCTGATAATGCAACCATCACTGAAGGACCTGCATCTAGGTCAAATTCCAATTTCTGGGCCAGTTCTACAAACATAAAATTACCCGCGGCTCCAGTGTCCACCAGGGCCTCAAAGGAGATGTGATGGGACCCAACACTAATCTTCATGGGTAATAAGAAGCAAGCGAAGTTTTTTTTATTGGTAGTCATGGATGAATCCAGCGATACCGAAGAGATGGTAGTGGGGTTAGGGAAACTGCTAGGCTCTTATGGGGGGTAAGCTTGTTGCAAGTTGGGATGTCAGATCCTACTGACATGGGCAAAATAGCCGCGGCAATTAAGGGGTATGGATTTGAAGTTTTGAGTGGAACTAGACTATTGTGAACAGGGAAAATCTTCACAACCTGGTTCAGTTGAAAAGGAGGGACCATTGCTGCGCCAATATCTATAAGAAAGGCGGAAATGGTTAAAAATAATGGTTGGTTAATTATGTCAGGCAAACAGCAGGTAAAATTTAGACTTTCCTGCCAACCCAGATGCCAGAGCACCCAAACGGCAAACCAGAATGCCAAAGGCACTGCTGCTGGTTTGAAGGATATGAACTGGAAAAGAATCTCACCAAGAACTTCCGGTGAGCATGAATCTCATATAGGCAAATAATAAAATACCAGATGGGTATGGCTGTTAATTTGAGGGGTACATGAGGGTCAGCGGAAAAGGTGGTTTATTTTTGGACATGAAAACAAAATTTTAGGAAAGGATTTTTAATGGGAAAAATTAGGAAAGAAAAATCTACCAACAATTTTATCTGTGCAATGTGACTGATTTAATAATGGTCAATTTAGAGAGGAAACAAGCTGGGATTGGGTCCTACAAGTTTGACCTAACTGGCAAATTGTTCTGGAATGGGTAACATATAAGTTAACTGAAAACCAACATCAAAGAATTTGGTGGCAGGCTGAGTCGCTGTTGGTTTGACCTCAAATGTCCAAACTGAGGCTTGGATACATATTTGACGGTTGGCATGACAGCGTTTGGCCCAATGAGCAGTTGGAATCCCACAAGGCCACCCCACATAGGTTTGGTCCCACTTGGTTGGTAATGGGTTTGGGACACCCAACCTGCCCATGCCCAGTCACTGGGCCATTTGTTCAGCTGAGAGCGTTGCATTGGCTACAATGCCTGGTCTGCCTGAAGGGAGCCTTGAACCCTCATAAATGGTGTCCAATGCCATTACCTGCCCGTCAGGATGATCCCTGACAATTTTGAGAGGGTTGATTTTTTTGATTATAGCATTAGCCAAATAAAAACTATCAGCAATTCTGGCCAATGAGATAGTCTTCATCCCTTTCTGACTGCATGGAATCCGACTATTAAACTGACTCACACTCAATTTTGGGTCAAACGGTTTCATTTCAGCAATCTCAGCGCAGATTTCCCCAATTAATTGTACCAATTATGCTGAGGTGAGTGTGGGCACAGGGGGAGGAATTCGAAGCAAAGAGCTTTTACCCAGCTCTTGTCTACCATGTGGGCGAGGTCACCCTGGGTAATGAGGGTATAGCCACCCTCTTTAATACCTTCTTACTCAGGAATGGGAAAAAGCCCGATCAACACCCAGGGGACGTTTCCCAAGACTTATACTAAGTCCTTCAACACCTCAAAGGGCCCATAAAGTTTGCATGCTATTTTACGAGAAGGAGTCCTATGTCTAGTTGATGCGTATTCAACAAAGCCATAATTCCTTCCTTAATCTCATGGCTTGGGTGGAGTTTTTAATATGCAATTTCTTGTAATCATCCACTGCCTTAATCAGGTGCTCACATACAAGATTGTGGGTTTTAAATATGTGAATTAGGCGTTCTTCTGAAGTAGGAACAAAAGAAGTGAGATGTGCATATGTGTAATGAGGGAGTTTAACAAAATTGGACTTAAAGAAGGAAATGCTGGTAGAGGCATAAGAGCATCATTATATGCATACTGTGCCTAAAGAAGGTCTGACGCCCATGTGTCATGAATTGTAGAAGCATAACAGTGGAGATAATGCTACAGGGTTTGGTTCATTCTCTCATTTTACCCATATGATTGGGGGTGATAAGTGGTAGGCCTGAAAGGTTTGATATGGATGAGGTCAACAAGAGCACTCTAAAATTTAGCAGTACATCCAGATCCGCAGTTGCTCACTATCTCCTAGGGAGTCCAAACATGGAGAATACATTTTTCAAAACAAAGTACACCATCGCTTCAGAAGTGATCTTTGTGTTTCAGGAGATGAAAAGTGCAGATTTGGTGAAGCTATTAACATTACCATGATCAAATAATACCCCTTAGAAGGTGGCTACTTACAGTACAATCTACATATATGGAGGTTCAGGGGCCCTCTGCATGTTGCAATGAGTGCTAGAGGCCATTTTTTTCTGATCTATTAGATATGATCATACACACTTTACACAATGAGAAATCAATGCAGAGATTTTCTTGAAAGATCCAGGTCAGTTATAGCTCCTTTTAACTAGTTCCCTGAACTTTTTGGACCATGGATGACCCAAAATTGCGGGCTCATAATTTTTTGACTTTTATGTTCATGAAAGGTGAGAAAGAACCCAAACTTAGTCTCTGAAGAAGATTATATTATCCTTGAGGGAATATAGAGTAAGATTATGAGCTTTAGATTACAAGTCCTCATATAAGCTGATCCCTTCTGGGGAGTTCAACTAGGCAGAGAGTATTTGATTAAGAAGGGGAGCATCTGTTGACAAACTGGCATAGAAGACGAAATGGAGAGCTAGTGTTAAAATTTAGGAAGCTGGGATAATAGTAGTGATGTCATGGAGCCCGTCTATGCTAAGGGTTCATAGCAGAGTTTATCTCAACATGTCTGGTAAGAAATTTAAGACTTTCTTCACAAATTCATACCAAAATTAAAGTTACATAGATCTAGTATTTGCAAGACTGATGGTTGACAAGCTTCTGGGGTTTTCTATAATACATCAGGGACGCATGGTCTGTGTGCACAGTAATCTCATTCTGGGCCCCTTGGAGGAGATAACGCCAGTGGTTAATGACCAATACACAGCCGCCAGCTTCTTGTCATATATTGCCCAGGATTGTTAAGTGGCAGAGAACTTTCAGAAAATTATGCAACAGGATACTCGATCCCATCATGCTCTTTGAGTAGCACAGCACCTTCAGAAACTGAAGATGCATCACATGCCACAATGAAGGGCTTAGAAGACTCAGCATGCCTGAGGACTGGCACGATAAAAAAGCCTCCTCAATAGAGTAAAACGCCTGTTGGCATTCAGGTGTCCATTTGAAGGTTGTGTTCTTACCAGTAAGTGAATGCAGGGGAGCTGCTAGTTGAGCACAAGTGTGTAATAACTTCTTGAGGAAGATTACTGTCCCCAGGAAACTATGGAGTTGCATCTTATTATTGGGATTGCCAAGAATAAATGTCTTCTAACTTGCTTGGCTGTACTGCATACCCATCCTTTAAAACTAGTTTCTCTAAGAAGGTACCTTTTCAAGAATAAATTGCATTTGGAGGGCTTTACAAAGAGCCCAGCCCATTGAATAGCAGCCCTGACCGCTTCCAGATCTTTGGATGCTTCTTATGAGTGGGTGAATAAACTAAGACGTTATCATAATAAGCAATGGAGAAGTAGAAGCGCAGATCACCAAGAACATTTTCTTTGTGGCACTAGAAGATCGCTGGCGCATTCTTCAACCCAAACGGCATCATTTTAAATTTTAATTTTTTTAAATTTTATTTAAGGTGGGCTGACCTGGGGATGATACTGCACTGATGAAGGATGAAGGGGATTCAAATTAATGGAAAAGGAGGACAAAACCCATAAAACCTCCATGCGCAGCATATGATAGGCCAGGAACTTCTTGGACTGCCTTGCTATATGATATCTTGGTTTGGGGCATCGGTGCACAACGCCAACACAGTCATAACCATCCCCTAACCAAAGTTCCTGTACCAGAGCTGAACTCGGGGAGGCAGTGGTAGAGGGTCCATATTCTACCATTGGAATATCTTTCCTTCAAACGGCATCATTTAAACTAAAAAATTCCCCTCTTTGTGCGTATGGAAGTGAGCCACTCCTGTACCTCCTTGACTCTTACTTGATTAAAGGTATTTACCAAATTTATCTTAAAAAACTTGTGACTTTGCAATTGACTAAGATATTGGTCGCTCCAATGAGAGGGATAGGAGTCTGGGTGCTGTCACATTATTGTCATGTTATAATTTAACTCATGGCCGCAGGTTTAATCTGACTTCTGCTTGAACACAACGGGGAGGCTATGTGAAAGTACTTATTCACCATCCAACTTTTTGCCAGCAATGACATATAGTCATGTATTAAATCAATGTTTTCTTCCTAGGTGTGAGGGTAAAATGGGAAATTTAATTTGACAAGATGTACTATCAGTTGAAAGGCTAGAATATACTCTGAATGTGGTGGTTACATAGTAGCTAGGCTCAATTCAAATACTTCTTTTTATGGGTCAAGGAAGGATGGGAAGTCTAGCGGATGATCTGCAGAGATAGGAGTAGGAGATAGTATAGAACTCAAGGAGGTTTTAAAAGAAAGAATATCAATTAGTGAGAACTAACTATTAAGCTCATTATTGTTAAAGTTGCTAAATTACTAACCAACTTGATATAAACTTTTTGTCAACGCCACCAACCTACAACAAGGGTGACTGTTTATAATAATATTGGAACATCTGAGTAATGATCAGAAAAGCAGTAACAATGCACAAAGAATTTTACTGGTTGCTGCACAGCATGTCACTTTATAGGTTGGGAGGATGCACCAAAAATTTGGAGGTGCCACATCAGTGTCTAGATCTAATGCTTGTGCAATTTCTGAAAGCATAAAATTTCTAGTTTCCCTTATATACAGGAGCGGATGCACAGTTCCTTGCTTGTTCCAGAACAAAAATGATAGGAAAGATAAAATAATCCCATTACTCATGAGTGAAAGCTGAAAGTGAAAGGGCTGTAGAAGAAGGAGACAAGGTGATAAGCAGTCTCCTGCTAACTGGAAAGCCCTGATGAGATGACCAGGTAGGATTCAAAGGTGCCAACATGTTTTCTAAAAAAGAAAAATTGGATTACAAGTTAAATTTAAGAAGATATTTTTGACAATTTGGTAGGTGAACGCCTCACCTTACTTAGCGAGAAGGGTGGAGAGCACCAAGGGTATTGCCAGTTTATTATGTCAGGACTGCAGCTAGGCTGGAGAAGAATGTCCATCTTGAGGGTGTTTGACGATGCCCAGTTGATAGTACAGAATGGCAGATGCTTAGCTGCTCCAGTAACTTTTAAGAAAGGTTCCCTAAGGATTAATTGAGGGATAATTTGTTCAAACCACCTAACAAAGGCCTTACAACAAGCCAGAAGGCTGAAGCAGGATCAACCGCGATCTTATTGGGAACACCCCCATGTTTGGGAAAGGTAGGGAGGGTGAAAACCCTTATAAAGATCACGGCTGTTTAGTAATATGTTTAATAAGGAAAGATTGTCTTATTAGATATCATGACATTATTTATGACCAAAATGGTGTGGATCGTGCCTAAAATGTGACAAATCAAGTTTTAAAAGGTAAGAAATTGGCCTTCATGACGTGCACAATGGATCAGCAAAATTTCATAAGAGGTTGTTATCCATTATCTTGTGGAGGGTGGGTAGTGATGACAAATCACTGATTAAGACATCCAATAGGCAATTTCAAAAATTATTTTGAGGATAACAGAAAGCATCTCCAGGAAATTTTGCTAAAAATCAGTGAGGTGGCTTAGAGGCAGATTCCACAACAAAGGGTCAAACACAAAAATTAATGGTCTAAGTAAATTTAATGGGAAGAAAGCTAAAAAATAAACTGGCAACCTACCCTAAGTAGGTGGTTGCTTATATAGTGGAGGGAGAATGGAGTGTGGAATTTGCACTGAATAAGCCTTTTGCTGGACACCATAATCGTCATCCTAGGCTTCTTGTGACAGGGTTGGGGGAAAGCTATTAAAGGTTTCAGATTTCTTCATAAAAGTTTTGCTGCCTGCAACTAGATTGAGGAAAAAAAGAGCATAATATTGCCAAATTTGAATGAATTATGCCAGATGAATAATTCAGTAACGCCAGTTCTGCCAAAAACAGACCTATCAATATTATAAATCAAACAAATTTTTCGTCATAAATTTGTGATCCGCAGGTCTGATCTTCAGCCAAACATTTTTAAAAACCTGATCTAATAATATTACGCAAGTTTGGGCACATATAGATATTTGGGGAGGTGGGTAATTCCTAGGTTATTATTAGTGGCTAGGCCACACTTGGGGTGCATCTGAAGGTCCTTCTGGATGGTCTTGAACTGAACCGCCTCTCTGAAAAATTTTCAATAATTTTAACAGATTAGAAGAGGGAATGTGGGTCAGAGAGAGAGTTAATTTTGGTTTAAGAAAGTAATCTGACGCTCATCTACCAATTGAGCTAGGTCACTGATCCTAGAGAGAGGCTTCACTGGGGGCTTGGATCCCTTCCTACTCCTGTGAGGGAATTGCACTCTATCCAGATGTAGGGATGGTCATCTGGACTTACAGGAAGATTGTGTTAGTTTTCCTTTTTTAGAATTCTCTCAGTTTTAAGTTTTTAGAAAACAAACAATCTGATAGGGATAGTATAATTCAGCTAAGAACTATCTAGTAAATGTTAGACAAAATCAACCCAAGTAATGACAATTTCACCTATTTTAAATCTTAGATGGAAGGCCTGTGAATATGCTTTTTGAGATTACAGTATAGACTATCGCTTAGTTGTAGCTTTCTTATATTCATTTGTGGCAAATAAGATAGTAAAAATAAAAATTGTGATTTCATGATATATAATATGGAAAGCCTTGTTAATTTATAATTGTTTCGTTTTACACAAAAGATTAACTCTAAATAATGTAGAGAAATAAAATCATAGCTATCTTTAATTATCTAATATCTTCTTAGTCTCTATAGCTATCAGATTTCCTATAATTTAATGACCAGTTCCTTCAAAGACTATACAATTATTAGTTATTATAGAATTAGTGGGATATTTAGTGGAATTGTCTTTATTAGGGCGATGCACTTTGGCTAAAATGACTAGACAAGAATTAGATTTAAGCGTATTATATTTATTAAAAATTGTAGATGTTTATGATCTTTTCTGTGACGTGTTTTTGTTCTGAAACCATGCCCTTTGATCAGCATGATTTTTTTTATTTTTAAAGAGAGCCTTATGTTTGGTTTGGAAGGAATTGAACCCTTTGTACCAACGGAGGGGTTTTGGAATTAGAAAGGCTTTTTGTTACTTGTTTATGAAGACCTATTTAAAATTATAATTATCTACTTTTTTGGTCAAGGTTTTACTCATCTGCAACTTTCTTGAATCTAACCAATTCAATTGTCATCTCTTCCACAATACCCCCCTCAGTATGCTAAAGGGGCACATAACATTGGAGGAGCTTAGTTGATCTCAATAATAGTTCCCATTTTGACAAAAGCTATAGATAATAAGATTTACAGCAGTAGATAACCCAATAGGGGGCTAGATCATAAGTATAAAGCTTATGGGCTCTTCCTTCAGGTCAATGGTGATAGAAGAGAGCATAAAACCTAAATGATATTTAGGAAGCAAAAATCTAGGCATTGTACTGTTCCGTTTCTCATACTAATAGTTCTAAGGGTTTTTCCACAAGACTGTAACCTATAATTACTTTAGCTGATTTTTGCATAGATAAAGTGGCAGTTTTAGGATTAGAGAATTTACTTTATGGTTGGAAGATTTATGGTAACATGGGATAACAGTCATAATGGCAATAAACAGGGACATTCTATTTATCTATGATAACTTAGATGATATTACAATAAGTAGCTTGGGAGATATTATTTCGCCAGGAAGGATAAATTTGTGCCATCGTGAAAGTATAAATATAAATGTACCTTTTTCTCTCTCCACTTCCTTTTTATTAGAAGGATGATAGGGTGAGTGAGATCTTAGAAAGTTAATGTTAAAGATTTGAGTTTGTCGCCACCTGAGATACAAAATCTGTAACATTATCTGTTATAAAATTTACTAGAACCATTTCTGGTAAAGACTTGTTTGAGTAGAAGGCGGTAGCTTTGGCTGTTGCAGATACAAATAACATAGCTTAGGCCACTTTTTGAATTATTTTTAGTAATGATGGTGTAGCGGGGACTGTCCATTGCAGTCAGTAGGAATTATTTTATTTATACTCACATTGACAAAGAGAAGTTTGTCACACAACTTGATGTTGGCAAATCATATTGGATAGACCCTGGTTTGCACAGATAATGCAGGACAATAAAATCACGTTGAATCGAAGGTGGAAGGTGAGTCAGTAGGGCTTATGGCTACCAACCTGAAGGTTGCTGATTCTATTTATGCACTTTGCACATCAATTGGGGTGCAAACCAAAGGAATCTATTGGCGGTTAGTAGGTCTATAAACACGAAAACCTTACCAATGACATAACCAGAAATGTCTGAGTCCCAAATTGGAAGTGAAAACCTTTCTATGATGGAGTTGACCCTGCTCAAATTTCATGTTGATGTTTACTTTCTTTCAGTAATGTGTGTCCCCTGGTCGGCTTGCCTCAAATAAATATAAAACCTTGATTAAATCAGTCATGCCTTCCCAGTAGCATCTCTCACTTGAGCCATTGGCATGTCCTTTGTAAGGCGCCATGTCCTACAATAATATGTGTTTCCATGATGGTAGAGGTCCATGCTGAAAAGCATAACTAGGATAGTCAGGACTTTCCTAAGAGTTTGTATAATAATCCTTCTATGATCTGGCCTATTTAACATCCACCTCAATTGCTTCTACTGTTTTGGCGTCTCAAATTAAAAGTCTCTATCTTTTCAAAGAGTAAATAAATCCATCCTTCTTAAGAAGCATATAAGGGTTTTAGGTGAACTGAAAACCCAATCATATTATGATTTATCGATCCTGTGCAATATACATAGAGAATTATAGTTTTGTAGCTTGATGGATCAGTTATAAAGTCGCCAATCAGGATCCACCATCTGTTGCAATCATATTAGTGAGGCCTGATTGGGTACAATAGTAATATGCCTCATATAGGAAAGGGCAGAAATGCTTGATGGCTAGTAGTTCCACTAAACACTTGCGTTACAATATGCCATAATTTCTATTTCTCTTGTCAGGGTATGTTGAAGTAGGTGATGAGGTGATTGACTTGATTTTTGAGGTGCGCTAAGGTAGCACTAATTGCGACATCACTAGCTTTTTATAAACAATATGAAGGATTTTATCAAACTCTTGTGTACAAATATAGGGGCCGTCATATATACATCTCTCAAGAAAGTGAAGGCTTGTTGATGCTGTGATTCTTCCCAGGGAAAGAGGATCTCCTTGTGAAATAAATAAAACAATGATTTGCCAAGTTTGATGAAGTGAGTTAAGAATTTTTAAAAAAGCCAACCATTATAGGAGAGACTGTATATCATGTAAAGTGCTTGGCTGGGACATCCTATGTATGGAAATGACTCCACCATGCAGAGGAGAGATCTCCTCACGAGTAAACTTGTGTCCCAAAAACTTCATCTCCTTCTATAATAAACTTAGCTTTGATGGTCTCAACTTCTAAGAGGCTTCTTGCATTTAAAGTGAAAGCTTACTTTAAATGTTAAAATCTTTTAATTGGTATAACAAAACACTGCAAAATCATCTAAATAGACTAGATACAGGGTATTTTGTGGTTTCTTAGCATGTCATCCATTTCCTTTTTAAGATTGTAGGGGCGTCTTATAACCCTGGGCATACAATTTGGACCAAATAATCCATCACTTGAGATTAGCGCATAATTTCCTATTATATGGAGCAAGTTCAGTTTTACAGTATCTGCTAGCAAGGCTTTAGGGGTATAAGAAGCGGGATCATGATATGTATCAAAGGGAGCCATCAATTTGAGGTAGTTGGTAGTATCATTCCTAGGTATTGCATTCAATTGTCTATAGTTTATCACCGTCCATTGGCCTTAATCCTTCTTGTTGACTATTGATAGCGACGAGATCCATGGGCTCTGAGTTGGCTTCAACATATAAGCTTACAATAGCTTCTTCAACTGCTTAAATAGTTGCACTTCTTTGACCTTAGACATTTGGTATGGCCTAGCTTAAATAGGTATTCATCACCAGTCTATATTTTGTGTTTTACCCTTTTCATCATTCCAAAGATGTCTGACCATTTGAGAATATGTCAGCATATTCATCAATTAGAGGGTCTGCTAGTTGTTGTTACTCATTAGTAAGGGTATTTCCAAATAGAGCTTCACTCGCGCTATGATGAAAGATTTATCTAGTCTCAGGTCAGTGAAAGTTCCACATCCTGTGATGGAGCCAATTTGCTCAACAAATTTTGTTCAAATGTAGGCTATAGGGTGGTTCTGAGTCACAATTTGAGGTTTTTTGATAAGATTTTTCTAGAAAAATTGTGAATGGTCCTTGATACGCCGGGTCAAATATCCCTGGATAAATCAATGATCTTTTATTGCTGGGTTATCTTCCACAAAGGCCTTTGGCATATGATCTGAATAGATAGTAACTTGAAAGCCTAATTTTACTAATAGTTGAGATTTAGGTGGGATGATGACCTTGTTGTCAGTAAAGCATCTGTAACTCCCCCGTTCCCAGCAAGGTGGTGTGATATGCACAGTCACACCTCTAGGAAACCATTCATTAGTATGATGTTATGCATAGTACCACAGAGGGTGCTGGAGACAAAGTAACCTAGGGCAAGGGTGTATAACGCGGTATATATATTGATAGAAAAACAAATAACAAGTCTTGGGAGGACCCTAAAGGGGAGTCCATAACCAAGTGGAGATCTGGACTGGAATGCCTGGTTGACTCAGTTTGGAGGGGACCAGGACAGCCCAATAGTGCACCAGATGTGGTAGTTAATTTTATGCAAGTAAAATGGCTGATGTTGCAAGAGACCTCCCCAAAGAGGTCCACGCACAGGTTTGTACAATTTACTATCTAAAAATGTATACTAACGGGGATTTTATTAATAGGAAGATGATCAACAAAAAAAGTAGGTCTCAAGAGCTAATTTCAAACAAGGGGAGGCGAGTCATCAATTGTGGAAAATGAGCCAAGACTAAACAAACAACTTTTCACACCCTACCATTGGCCAGGGTACTGTAGCTCGAAATCAAACGAAATCAAGTTATTGATTGCAGGCTGAAATGACTCAATTTGGAAATATTGGAAATTGAACAGGTTTGAACAGGTTTTGAACCACCCATCTCCAAGCAGCTGAACCAAACCATTGTTATTAAGAAGAAAACTAGTGCCTTTTTATGCCCCCGCTGCAATGCAGGGCTGGGTATCATGTACTTCTCCTGGACCAACCTGGGCATATCTGGCCTGAACCCATCATTGGTCCAGGGTATGCTTTAAGCCAGGGAGGTCCTGCAGCCTGACCTTTTTGGACTCCTGACGTCAAGCCTTATCTTATAAGTTAGTTCCCTCAATGAAGTCATGTAAAAATGACATTACCCTTTCCTACTTTTTGGGCTCCACTCCCCTCTAGAGGAATTCAACAAAGAAAAAGTTTTTGTGGGCAGGGGCCAACTTCATGGCATCAAAGGCTAGCATGGACTTGGGTCCTGCAGACTCAGGGAAACGCTTATGGAATACTTCAATTAGATCTTGGGCATGTGGCAGTCATGAGCTGGAACCCATTTGTTCTCCGCTGCATTAAATCCCCTCCAGGATACAAGATAGGCAAGTCTTCTTCTTACATGATGGGAGGCTACCATCTCCTCCACTTCCCACTCTGGCGTCCTATCCACGGATATACCTTAGAATTCTATAATATAGGGCTTTCAAAAACATGCAAGTTTTTGAGAATTTACTCAATTATTATGTATAATCCTGATTTGATAGTTGGGAAGTGTTTCAGCTGGTTCTCTTTCAATTTTGCTACGTGTCTTATAGTATTTCCTAACCGTTTTAAAGTTCATAAAATCTAAACAATGATAAATGACTTTTCTGGTCTCTTCTGGGTACTTTTTCTTCTCTAATCAGGAACTCCCCTGATGAAAGTAATAATGACAATATCCCTAAACGCTTGTCTTCACTTCTTATTATGAGGGTTTGAATTATTATAAGAAAATATAAGACGGAAAATATGATTTTATGGTAAGATGATGATTTTATCTTAAGGCCAGGAATCAGTATATTAGGTCTTTAAGGCATCTCCTGGCTATACCTATCTATTATATGAGTTCATTAAAGCCATTTAAGTCTGCTATGAATTATGGCAGTATTTATTAAAAGAATCTCCAAGTTAAATCAGTCCTTAAATTAACTTAATTACAATTGTTTCAGCCCTTTGGAGGCGCTACTAATCACATAATTGAGAAGATTTTAGGAGTAATATTAGCACTACAGCGGTGTATATTCACTTTTTAACTAGCCCAATTACGTTTTGTCATACAGCTGACAATATACAATAAACGGGGAAGAGAATATATGTAATTTAAATAATGATATACTCCTAATTGGGACGTCAGCAGGCCTCTTAATAGTACTAGGTACTTTCTATTCAGGCTTTCCATGTATAAGTACTATATGCCAATTACAATGATCAACATATATAAATTTTAATATTCACTAATTATATTTGCACTAAATTTTAAAAGGCAATTAATTTTGTGCTGTTAACCCACTTGATTCACCCAATTGGGTCACATAATTGGCTATAATATTTATATCATAGTTATTTTTAGCTACAATAATTGTGTTGTTTAGGCATAATTAAGCAGTATTGAGGTGAATCTGATTTAACATTTTATGCAGATAAATTGAGAAGGATCAAAGGATCTATCAATGGGAGTAATCTATCAAAATTGTTGGTTTAGTCAAAGGATTTATTTTTTAGTTAACCATCAAAATTAACATTTCCCCTCAATTGACTGGAATATAAACCCTTAGTTTCCAGGTTTTCTCTTCAATTTTTGTAAATAACATCTCTTCAGCCTACTGTAGTTTTTTTCAGAGCTCATAGTCCCAAAAAATGCAGTCATTTCAATCAAATTGGAACAAACATTTAGTATGCGTATGCTCCTTATATTTCAGGAGTTTGAACTGGATTATCTCATTCTTGTGACAACTGTCATGATGTCTATTTGGACCTGTTTTCGTCACTAAGCAGATGAATTGAGCTGAATTGGCACACAAAAATGAAGAATCT
Organism: Massospora cicadina; assembly: GCA_022478985.1. NCBI lineage: Eukaryota > Fungi > Entomophthoromycota > Entomophthoromycetes > Entomophthorales > Entomophthoraceae > Massospora > Massospora cicadina. The sequence continues at coordinate 35,853 of JAKSZP010003288.1, forward strand.
TGTTTTAAGTCACCTCCCCCTTGAAGCAGAGGAATAAAAATCTTTAATTATTATTTTTTTTCAATTCCTTTATTTTGTGATGCAGATTTATTTTCTATTAACTATATATATTTTCTCTTTTACTATTATATTTCTATAAGTATATGAATATTTCTCATTATTTATCTCTCTTTACTCTTTTTAATTCTATCTTAAATTCATTATCTTCCTATATGTATGGGTTTTTTTAATCAGACCTCTTTTTAAATCTTCTTATGAATTTCTTTTGGACTTAATTATAATTTGTCCTTTTTTAACCTATTTGATTTTGCAAACAAACCTTGATGTCTTATTAATTACAAATGGGACAATCCAAATGCGATTGAACTTCTGCAATCAGCCCTAATCCATGATTATCTCAGAATAGTACCTCATCGCCAACTTTAAATTTAGTCAAATCATAGCAAACCTTAGAATCCTTTTCATGTTAGGCCTTTTAACAGCATAGCTGTTGTCAAAGGCTTTAGCTTTCAGTTTAATTATGTTATTGCAAGCTTCTCATTGTATTGAGGATAACTGCTTTCGCCAGGATCTTCTAGGACTGAATATAGCAGCAACGGCAGGGATGGATGTCTTACATATAGAACAGAGAAAGGCGGAATCTGTGTGGCTTAGTGATACAAAATGTTGTAAGTGAACATGACCAAGCTTAGAAACGTGCTCCATTCAAATGGTTTGTCTGAAGTTAGCTTCTGGACAATGTTCACAAGTATCTCATTTGTGCACTCAACCATTCCAAATGTTTCTGGATGATAGGGAGCAGAGAGCACCCGTCTCACTCCCATTAATTGGTTAAGCTTCACAATAACATCGGAAGTAAAATTAATTCCATTTTTTGGTCAAGTTAACTGTGGTCAACCATGTTTGTAGATAACAATCTCAAGGAAAACTTAGCCGTTGTCACTGCGCCTACTTCACAAATAGCCTTAGCTTCAACCCACTTAGTCAAGTGGTCAATAGCCATGATGATGTACTTGCCTTGGAGTTGTAGGGGAAGTAGTCTGAAAACATCTATGGATACAGTATGTCAAGCAATTTAAGCCAAATGAGCTGATAAACTGTTCTCTTTCAGTACGGTTTTTTCCTTGGCATTCAGCGCAACTGTAGTGTCTCTTGGATATCAAAGTGCAACAAAACCCAGTATTAATTTTTTTCAGATGCTCCTTCGTTTTCTTAAATCCACCATGTCATATGGCCTTATGCGCAGCCATTATTAGTTTTATTTGTGCTGAAAGGCTTGGAAAAATGACCTTCTTTCCCTTGATCATTATGTATAATATTCCATTTTTGACAAAAGTGTTCTTTTAAAAACTATGAGCAATTTTTGAATGGATTCGGGATCATATTAAAATCCCACTGATCACTTTTTTTGAACAGCTCATCTGAGGCCAAACTAACAGTGGCAATTGTAGTTATATGGAATAAACAGTCAGCATTAAGGGTTTCACTCCTGAACGATGTTTGTGTAATTATAGTCTTGAGGCTTTAATGCCCACTACTATAATTGGCCCTCAGGTTACTTCAAGTTGTACAAACATCTTAGGGGTAAATGATCTGTTGAAACCATAATGTGAGTGCCATGCAGATAAGCCTGAAATTGCTTATAGGCGTATATGACTGCCAAGTATTATCATTCTGTCACTATGTAGTTCTGCTCATGACATTTAAGGTTCAACTAGAAAAGGCGATTAGATGTTCCTCTCTGTCTTCCCTTATTTAAGACAACATGGCTCTGAATGCATGAGTGAGGCATCACTTTGAACAATAAACTTGCGGTTGAAGTCAGGGTATCTCTTAACTGAGGCCATACTTAAGGCCAATTAAAGCTGATTGAATGCCTCTTAACAGTCATGATTAAGTCAAAAATGATTTTTTCCTTGAGTAGATGAAACAACGTCTCTTTGATTCATGCAAAATCAGCGATAGACAGAGTTACTAGCCAATCATGCCCAGAAAAACTTGTTTAAAAAAGTATTTAAGGTGAGTCAACCTTGGGACAAATATACCACACCGAGAATTTTTCTAGCCAGTACAGGTTTCATACTTTTATTAAATGAAAACTTCACTAAAATGGAGGCAGGAATTACCCTGCCAGGATAGCCACCCTAAAAAAACTTGTATATCCCACTTAGGTTTGGGCTGTTTTATCTTTGATATTGCACCAGTTAGGATGGCTGAGGCTGGAGTCCTTTTTTATTAATAACAAACCCAAGGTATTCTAATTTTTCTTTGAATAATTGGCACTTCCTGGGTTTGATCTTTAAATTAGTGGCTGCTAGTCTCTTAAAAACTGCTTCTAAATGTTCCAGATGATTGGTGAAGGGGCGGCTGAAGACATTTATGTCATACAAGTAAACTAACACATAAGACAACAATAAAACACCCTATGGATTGTGTCCATCGCTCCTTGAAATGAATCTGGGGCATTACATAGCCCTTATGACATTATTTTCAGCTGGAATAGGCCCTCCTGAGTTATGAAAGCACATTTTTCGCACTCCTCTTTGTGCATATCAATCTTCCAGTATCCGCTTATTAGGTTCATAATGGAGAAGAACTTTGCACCTCCAGGTCGATCTAAGGTATCATCAATCCATGTAAGGGGATAAGGATACTTCTTTGTGATGCTATTTAGTTCTTGACAGTCAATGTCAATCCAATTGCTCCCATCCTTTTTTTAGATTAAAATTGGGGCGTCCCAAAGGCTCTTTAATGGGCCTGCATTCCAGGATCTAGGAGCCCTGTTACCTCTTTCAAAACATCTTCTTGCTGCTCTTGAGCGTTTATTTGGGTGTAACTAGATGGGGTCATGGTCACCAGTATTGATAGTATGCTTCACATATCCAGTACAACCTAAGTCAAAATCTTCCTTTGCAAATATTTCTCAGTATTTCAAAAATAAATCCTGAACTTGAGCCTTTTCAGATCATTCAGGCTCTCTTAATTCGACCATAGGAATAACGTTATTGATACTGATGGTTTCCTTCATTGGGAAGTCCTATCTTGTCTAGGGTCCAAATTAATGAAATGTCTAAATTTCCGTAGTCAGAAATAAATGCAGGTAGGCATTAATTGATGTCTTAGTATAACAATGGGCCAATTCTGTAGGTTTGCACATAATGTTTAAATCTCTTCATGCCCTGGAATGACTATACTAGGTGCGATATTTCGCTCTAATTAAACTTCTAGACCATGGTTGGAACATTTCTTCATAAATCCCTCTGGAATTGTAATATTTATCCTGGTAGGGATGACTACTTGAGTTCCAGACAGCACAGTAATTTGCTGATTCAAGCATAACGAAATTCCTTTCAATTTTTGAATCTTCATTGGAAGAGCCTTAGTTTTTAAACGGGACTTTGTGAACACAATTGGGACTATGCCATCCTTGTAGGCCAAGTCAAAAATAAAGTTGGTTGTTTCTTTTCAGCCTTTCCGCTTTTGTTATAGTATAATAGGATGCTCTGCCCCAGGATAGTTAGTGTATCTTCTTTATGATTCATGTAACACCAAATCTTCTCATGAAATTGGTCCCAATCAGGATGTCGTGGCTTGTATTTGACAAAACTATGGCTAGTGCTATCACTACAATGTTCCAAAATGTAATGGTAACCTGCTGTAGGCCCTGAGCAACTTAGGGCTGTGGGCTCCTGCTGTTCCATACTCTTAACAGTGGGCAACATCGAGCATGATTTTCAGTTTCTTGACCAGTTTGGTTCTTACAATGTTGATAGGTGCCCCACTATCAATGATGGATCAAACCCAAACCTTATTCACTGCAATAGCTACATATGTGCATTCATAATAGATATCATAATCGTTTATGAAGTGAATATTGGAGTAGTTTTTTGGTTCTATATGGGACTTCATACTTGAGCAAATCTCTAGAAATTCTCTGCTAAAGTCTTCATTTGTATGGCCACTTACACGTCATGTAGTGTGGGCAGATCAGATGAACACTTTAATGCTATTTAGCCTTAGTCAATGACTTGTTTGCCATATGGCTTTGATACTTTGGCCCGAGCTTCTTTAATGACCTCTAGTTGCTTTAATTCTTTTTCTTTGGTTTGGGTGGTAACCATATAAACATAATTAGCCACGATGTGGTGCAGAGTATATTTGGCTACTTCATTGGCCAAGTAAAGCTTGCATGGGTCAGGTGAAATGTTTAGACATTAGTGGAGGTAGAGCATTCCGCCTCTACTCCACCTTCTCTTTTCCCGCCTTTTTTCATTGTTAACCTTTAGGGCCTTATTCACCCCAAGTTTTTTATCTGCCCATCTGTAGCACTGACTAGCAAAGTGTCCCTTTCAGCCACAATCATGACAGGCAATTGGCCTGATTGCTGATCAGTTTTCTGATTCACAGGCCACTTGTTTTTTCCCAGATCACATGAATTTGTATTTTTTGGTCTCAAAAATTGAATTTTTGATTAATCTTTGGGCCAATTTAGGGGCGTCAAAGCTACTTGCGCACTGTCTCAGATATCCATGAGTTCTAATGCTCCCTGGTTCGATTAAAGGCTAGATAAATACATGCTGCAAGTCAAAGTATAGTTTGACAGCATGCTGCATGTCAATTTTTGCATTAAATTCTTTTATAGAATTTAGACTGAGTAAGACCTGAGCCTCATAAAAGAATCTATCCACAAAGTCTCTGATTGACTCATTCCTCCAAAATTTGATATTGAGAAAATCTGTTCTTCAGGCTGATAGTTTTCTCAGGCCCTCCAAATTATATTATTACTGCGTTTTTCACATCTGAGTAAGACCAGTTGTAACCTGATTCGGCATAACAAGATCAGCACTATGGGGACCATCTAGTACTAAAAAAAAGATCAACACTATGGGAGTTTAGGAAATTGATGAGAAATGTAGACTTTGCATGATCAGTTCGTCCTCACATAGCTTTTTTGAACAATTTTAAGAACATATCTACATTCCCTTCTTTGTAAAATCTTGTCAAGCTCAAGGGCTTAAAGTCATCACTCCTAAAATTGGCAAGAGGAGTTATGCTTCATCTGGAGTTAATACGTTTTGTGGAATCTTCTGTTTGAATTGGTTACGTTTGCAATGAGTGTCAACTGGAGTTGGAATAAAAGCAAAAATTTTAGGTATAGAACGAACATCTGAAATATTCATTTTAGCATCCATCTCGACTCCTGATGATTCTGCTTTGTGAAGTTGTTCCAAACTGCTCAATTTGAACTCCTTAATTTGGGCCTTGGTTAGTTCCTCAGTTTTTTTCTGCCTAAATACTTAGAGGTATTACTGCTCTCCCCCCTTAATAGAAAAGTAAGAACTGTTGTAACTTTTCTTCTTTAGGGCATCAACTTTTTTCTAAGACTCTCGCGTTCTTTTCTAAAGATAGTTTGAGAAGCCGATTTATGCTGAACATCTTCCATCAGATCAGTAACAAGGGCATTTGTTGCCAATAGCTGGGTTTGGAGATCTTAATTTTCCTTAACATGTTCGACATCTTTGGCTTGCACGGACAATACTATTGACTAAAGTCTAAAGAATTCATGAATTTGAGCAAAATCCTCCTCATAATTCGGCCCTACTGGGATGGTTGCCAGATCCTCAACACTTTTTTGTAAAATTCCCAGCTCATTTTGGGCACAATCATCAAGCTGAACGTGCATTGATTTCAATCCCAGATGATTTCTTTGAGCATAAGTGACGTTTTCAATCAAACGTTTGGCCCAAGAAGATAGAAATTTGGAGTAATTTTCCAATTTTTTGCAGCATTTATTGATATTATGGACCCACTCACTGATCAATCCATGTAAAGTGAGAACCTCATCTGCAATCTTAGAAAATAATTTTCATTAACTTGTCCCAAGTTATTTAACTTTCTTTGGCCATTGTTGACCTGTTCCATATTTTTGATGATGGCCTTTCTGACTTTGTTGAAGCTGGAATTCAGCTTATCCAGTAGGTTAGATTGGGAAGATCGCTCTTCCTCTTAAACTCTTTATATCTCCATAAGCTCTATGATCCAAATACAGAAATTTTTTTGGGTGTGCTTACTAGATGGTTGTACAAAGCTGACCAAGAACTCATTGGTTGCTTGTGTACTAGTGAGGCTTTTGGTCAGAGTTGCCATTGTTTCCTCTGATGTATTGCATATACATCTCCAATTTGATTTGATCCTTTAGGCTATAAATCAGACCAAAAGATGAATCCACCTGCAATGTACAAACTCTGTACCCATGAAAGAGGGTCTCCATCATCTTCTTCACACCGTCTGAGGTAAGCTTGATAAGTCCTGTTGAGTCTATACGCCCTCCTCCCACCGTGATGAGATATAAGGAAATAGAAGTACTATCCTCAGTGGTTTGGCGAGCATTGGTAAAGTACTTTTTGATTCCTTAGCCACTGGTTTCCATATCATTTTTGTCATATTTTCTGGCATCTTCTGCCTTGTATCTGGATTATTTCTTCGTACTAAAAAGTGTAATGTGGTTTTTATTGAGCACCACTTGATTTTATTTTAGGGCCAGGCTCCAGTATATTATACCTCTAAGGCATCACAAAGATATACTCATCTATTAGATGGGTTCATTAAAGCCATGCCAATCTGCTTTATATTATGGCTATGGATATAAAAAATCCTCAAGTTAATTCAGCCCTTAAAGAAACTTAATTAAATTTTATCAGCCCAATTGGAGGCACTACTACTCTCATAATTGGGAAAATTTTAGGAGTAATATTAGCACCACAGCGGTTTATATTTGCTTTTCAACCAGCCCAATTACATTTTGTCATACAGCTGATAAAATACAATAGATAGGGAAAAATTTTATGAAATTTGAATAATGACGCACCCCTGGTTGGGACGTCAGCAGGCCTCTCAATAGTACTAGGTACTTTCTATTCAGGCTGTCCATATTCAAATACTATTGTGCCAAATTATAATGATAAAAATACATAAATTTATTATTTATTAATCATATTTATATTAAATTCAAAAATGCAATCAAGTTTGTGCCATAAACCAGATGGATCACCAAAGTGGGTCTCATAATTGGCCACAATATAATTATATCATAGCTATTGTTAGCTACGATAATTGTGTTATTTTAGGAAATATTAAGGCGGTTTCAAGGTAAATGTGATTTGACAGTTTATGCAGATAAATCAGGAAGGATCAAAGGATTCATCGATTGTAGTACATTTATCTTCATTAATAGTTTTCTAAGAAGGAGAATTTTTGAGTCAATCATCAAAATCTAACACAATGTAAGCTTACTTTCATGGAAGACTGAAAAATTTGGAACAAGGGGGAGATCCAACTGGTATTAGGCGTAGCCCATCTTTATGACAATACGGTAAGGCCCATTCCTCTTTGGTCCCAGTCTTTTTCATGATTGCTTGATTGGGATGATTTTAGCATCCAGAATCCTCTAGATCACCTTCCTTGTACAATGGACCAAATCGTCTCTTACCATCAGTGTTTTCCTTGTAAGTTTGCATGACCACATCCAAACTGGTGTTCACACCTTGGTGTACTTTCTTGATTTCTTTGCAAAGTCCACCAATGCTACACCTCTGATTCAAAACTGGGCTCCATGTTGAAGGCTGGGTTGAAGCCATAGTTGGCAAAAAGGGGGAGCACCTTATTGATGAATACAGGGCGTTGTTATAGCTAAATTGGGCCATGAGGAGATTGGAAACCCAATCTGAATGATCTGTGGCATTGTAACACTGCAGAACTGTTCCAAGCACTGATTCTATTGTTTAGTCCGCCCATCTGATTGGGGGTGATAGGTGAATTGCATAGGAGAATTTATGAGTTTTACACAACTCTTCCCAAAAGACAGAGGTAAACATGGGCCTCCATTCACTAATTAATTTTTGGGTGACCCCATGAAGAGCAAACTTTTGGGATACAAAGAGCCTAGCCATCTCTGCCTCCGTTACTGTGGTTTTACAAGGGATAAAGTGGGCGAACTTTGTAAAATGGTTTACCACTACCATGATGGCGCTTTAGCTATCAGAAGAAAGTAACTCCTCAATTAAATCTACTGATAAGGAATTCCAAGGCCCTTTAGACTTTTGAAATGGCACCAACAACCCTGCGAGGAGCTGATGATTTGGCTTCATTTTGTTGCAGACCAAGCACTTTTTACAATACCTGGCAACCTGCGTGCCAGATCCCTTCTAATTGTAAGTGCAGCAGATAAGCTCCAGGCTCTTTGCTCTTCCAGGGTGGCCAACAGTGATACCATCATGATGATTCTAGATGATTTCTGGGAAAAGGAGTCATGCAGAAACCCAGAGGCATCACTGAAACCACACCATCTAATCCTTAACATAATGTCTTCTGGTAATTCCTTATTACTTCAACTTACTCTTGGCAAGGACCATAGTATACTCAGCTGACAACAGCTGTGAAAGAACTACCTTTTTGAACATATTATATTCCTCCACATTTTACATAGGAGCAATTTCTGGCCCATGGGTCAAGGGAGAGGGAAGTTGAGACACAATCTTGCCCGGCGGAATCATAAAGTGGGGTTTTTTACCTCTACCTTTTAACATGCAGGTTCGCGCCAATACGCAACAAACAAAATGGGCAGTAAGAGCCATGCTAAAGACCATACTAGGTACAGGCCCACAGAGGCCCATCCCTGAACCTGACTGCCATGTCTCATCATTGCCATGTACTCTCATACCACTGCTCCCATGACGCTGCACAACAACAGCAGGGTCTGGGACCAGGAAAGGGCTGAGAACGGCGCCAACGCCACACTGAGCTCACTGGTGGAGCTCATAATTTTGATCCGAACTTCTATAATTCCTAAATAAATTTATGTTTTCCAAGTGAGCAAATATCCTTTATTTAAATTTTGTTTTTCCTTGCAGAAGATGCAACTGCCATTCTGGGTTGTGACATCCTCCCCTAAATAGTGCACTGCTAATATGAAATAAGTTTTTCTTTTGATTAAATTCTTCCAAGCCCCAACCACCACATTGTAAGCAAAGATTTGCCATCCCACTGGATCACCATCCACGCCTCATGTAAGCCTGTCATAATTTCGTGGATGTGATTTGGTTTTGAGATAACAAATTTACCTAATCCAAAACTTACTGAGTTCAATGCTCATTGAATCAGGGCCACATTTGTATCAAAATCCACTCAATCCAAACCAATGTAGGGATCAGGTGCCTCCTGATCTGTTACATCACCATCCTGTAAAGACCAGAACTCCTGGACCTTCTCTGGGCATTGCGCACAGTCCTCCTTCACTTGCTACGTCGCATCCTCCACTGGATAGCCCTTCCGCTTCACCAGCGGTTGCTGCCGACCTCTCACCCACTTGGCATCCAGTATCCGTACCACCTCATATTCTGGCACCTCCCCCTCTCTAGGATTCAGCGGTCCTGAACGCTCTGGCCCCTCACCCCTGAATGATTGTAGCTGGGAAGCATGAATAACAGGATGGGATCTGGAACCTACTGGCAAACTCAACTCAAAGGCTACCCAATTAATAACTTGGATGATCTGGTACAGGCCCAAAAAATTTGGACCCAGCTTATGACTCTTGACTGGGACTTCATAGTTCTTGGCCGCCACCAATACCAGATCCCCAGGCTC
>JAKSZP010003289.1:0-45393 GCA_022478985.1 Massospora cicadina
TTATGGTGGTCACCACCTGCCAACTCTGATCATGTGATTGCTATCTTACTTGAGAATTGCCTCGCCTCAACCAACAATGTTTAAAAATTTTCATAAAAAGCTTCACTTTATGGAACCCTCCTTTGTGGAACTCTCTTTACTTCCCCAAAAAACAAAATTCATCTCTGGAAATGACTGAGGTTTTTGCGTAGGCATCATCAACCTCAGCGGAAACTGTGGGCCATCAAGGTATAGGACCTTGCAGTTAATTAAGCATAAATCTATAAAACCTAACAATGTGGAGTTCCCACTCATGAACCAGAACAATCCATTATTGGGAGGGGGTCTGGCTGGGTTAGTTATGTCCAGTAGCGTTCAACTGGCAAGAAAATTATGGATTCTGCCCTTGTGACCCAAAAAACACCTTTTACAGTAAATATGTACAAGTCAACTTTTCACAAGTCTTGCAGGTCTGGCCCTAAAATATATCAGTATATTGAATAACACCAATGACCCCTTAGATTAGTGACACCCATGATTCGCTGCACCCAGGTGACTGATATTACATTAGTATTTCTATATGAAATAAGTTGTGCCATAAAAGATAGTCATGCAGTGTATGTCTTTTCTGTGGTAATAGTTTCTAACTATCCAACTCATTTCTTTGTTAAAAATACATATTCTTGGGGAATTATTGATCCTGAAACGAATTCTCCTAGTGAGTCACTGGCACTTTCTATCTTGTATAAAGTATATCTTGGTAACTTTATGCTACCTGCTACTCTCTCTTCACCTATGTGAAAATTAAAGCGTCTTTTTAATGGATTCACGTGCCTCAGAAAATATGATATACTAAGTCCTAGCTGACTACCATGAGTTGCAATACTTTCTGGATGGTATAGTTAAAGAGGGTACTTCACAGGAGATTTCTAGGCTGAAAGTACAGTTATTGTTGGATTTAAGTTGTTAAGTATGCACTTGGTAATCACTTATGGCAGTTAAAAAACTTCTTTAATACATTATCTCGACTGTAGAGTGGTGGAGGAGATATGATATCAGCTCCAACATGAAAACAAATTTTTGACCTGTGTTTTGAAAGGTGAAGAAGGCATATTAATTACCATATCTTCCAACGTCTCCTCAACAAAATTTCCTCCATGGGCAAATTTCAGAAATTCTCCCTCACTCACATTTAAACCCACTTTGGAAACACCCTTATCTCCCTGTTTGCAGTAGTTAAAGTTCTTTAAGCGGCAACTTCAAATGTATTACCAGATCATACTGAGTTTGATGCAATTTAAAGCTTACAGTGAACTTGGTTTGCATAGATTATCTTATCTAAACCTTAACACTGAGGGAAGAGGAAGCTCTGGATGTCTGGGCTGCTGAAAAGTTGGAAAAAGGTTTTATCTTCCAGAAAACTTTCAAGTGTGTTCCCCACTCCTATTTTTGGAAAATCAAACGGCACTCTACGCCCATATTTATATTATGGTAAACCAAAAATGTCACCATACCCAGCCTGCATCCCACCTTACAGAGGCAAAAATGCCCACTATGTGGATGAAACCAAAATCTTCTACAAGTTGGATTGCTTGAAACTATACCCAAATCTTAATGAAGAGATCTGGGATGGCTTACTGATTTTTCCCAAAGAATGTAATTTAAGTTCTAGGTCATTCCCTTTACTTTAAGAATGAGCCTTCATGTTAAACATTGTAAAGATGTTGCACCTATGAGAGCTGATAGGCTTATGTGCTATGGCCTATATGAATGATATATTGGGTTTCCAGAGATCAGGCATCCCGTGAGATTCATCTGAAGAAAGTGGTAGAACACTTGAGAGCGGCTAACTTGATGCTGAATATAAGTGAGTGGAAATTATTTAAGTCCCAGGTCACCTCATTAAAAAAATTTTATTTGACAAGGGGCATATGATCACTCTGGACAAAGAGAAGACTACCTGTGATTGGCCAATACCAGTCTAAGTTAAGTAATTAAGAAGCTTTTTGAGGAAATGCACCTTCCTTAAGAAGCTAAACTTCTACCCTTTCAGAGTTTGCAGCCCCTTGTATAAGACCAGTGTGTCAAATCCGTTCAGTGGTCAACTTCACTAAATGATGTCTTTCTATAACTGAAGTATAGCTTGTTTTCTACGTCTTTGCTCCACACGTGTACCAGATAAGGAGTTTAAAACGGCCAGATATGCTTTTAATTTTGGTATCTATGCTGCATTATTAAAAGTGGGCACAACGGAGTCAAGCATTTAGTGGGATATCTCTCCTGCAAAATTTCCTTTACTGATTTGAATTATGCTATGCTATAAAGAATTATTGACAGTAATGAAAGAGTTAACTTATTGGCGCCATCATTTTTCATGGTTCCTTCCTGTCTTTCTGAATCTGTACTTGTAATGAACGATATTAATCCATTTGTTGCATTTCAATTTGGGTTTGAATTTCTGAAGCTGAGTCGATTCATTTAAAAAGATTTTTGGTGTTTGTCAGGTTCAGGCGCTGGGTTATGCCTCGCCTGAATTATTGACTAGGCTCACAAAAGCTTAATCAATGGTTTGGACAAGGCCCCAGAAGGGCGACCTTTAAGGTTGAGCCCACGCAATTCTGAATTTTGTTTGAAATTTTCTCTTTTCCCACTCTAGTGTGGGCTTCTCTGGTGGCCTCAGGGCCGCCCTTACCTTATCTTACATTATCTGAGCACAACAAGATTTTGGTTGCATTAACAAAACGCTGAATTTTTAGGGCTTGATTTCCCTTGAATATTCTGTCTTTTACTTGGTGTGTTCACAGCATTAAAAAATTTGGATTCTGTTCATCTGCAACTCTTTATTTGATAATAATAAGTTAAGGTTAATTCTGGGGTTTGCAACATCACATCTTTATTTTATCTTTTTCTCGCTTTACATGCCCAAATTCTGAGGTTTACTACATTGAGAGTCCAAAAAACTTTTCTTTCTCGTTGCAAACACTTTTGCAACCCATTCAATTCAAGACTAAATCTAGTTTGATAATCTCATAGAGGGGATTAGTCTGCGCCCATGTCTGGGAGCAGTTGGGCAAACAAGGCAAGAGGAGCAGGCAGAAGGCCCGCGGCCTCTAACATTTGAAAACGCCCCGGAGAATCTGGCGGAATAGAAAAAAATCTAAAAAAACTGGCGGTCACAATTTCCCCAGAGATACTCGCGTGGCAAGCATGATGCAACCAGTACATCAACACGCCACATTCCCAGCCACTTTCGTCGGTGGAATTTGGAGTCCGTGTGTATCTGGACATCCAAAAAATGGCCCTATAGGAAAAATTTTGTGAAGATGTACACAAAATTTTCCCGCACGCGGTGTATGTGGCACCTCACTCCATGTCACGCGGTTGGCTGGACCTAGGTTTCAAAAACAAAAAAGCAGCAGATGAGGCTGTAGCAGTGTGCATAGTGATCGACCTCCCCGAAGGGCAATGGGTCATCGAAACTAAATGCACCAGATGGACAAAATCAAACCAAATTTTCCTCACGTTTGACTTTTTGCCTACTACGGTAAAATGTGACATTTTGGAGCAACACCTGAAAGATGGTCTCGCTATATATGGCGAAATACAATCTTTCAAAATGCAACGTTTCACGCTGATGCCACACCTGTGCACTGGCAAAGCCATCGCAGTTCTGACCCCAACCAAGGAGATCACGAAGGACATAACCCAGATCCCGCACTCCACCTTTATTGATATCGCAGGGCACACCACCCACCCATTCTGGGTAACTGTGGACAGCGCGCCCCCCATTTGCAACCACTGTGACGCATTCAGCCATAAGGCGCATGCATGCCCCATCAAAGAGGGCGTCACATTCCAAGAGCACCCCTCAGCGGCCATGGCCAGCGGGGAGGCGCACTATGGACCAACCGCAAGCACCAAGGAGGCTTTCCTGTGGGGAGCACAAGGTTCTACCTATTGGTAAAGCCCATCTCCCCGCAGGAGCGGAAGAAGGCCAAGCAGGCCCATAGGACCGCGGCCAAGGCCACCACCACCATCCCACACTCACAACGCCAGGAGGACATGGAGACCTTCATGGTGGAAGTGACTCAGGAATCCATCACCCAATCAGATTGGGAGACCCATGCTGAACGGGCCACTCAATCTGAGGATCTTTTGGGAGATTTGATTTCACCCAATCGCTGTACCCAAGCCCCGGTCAAAACTGACTTGGGACCTATCCCAACCAAAAAAAAATTTTTGCCCCACTCGACGGTGCACCGAACCTATCTGCACCGCAAAAAATTCGTCCAACGTCAGGAAAACAAAAAGCGAAGGCCAAAGCCAACGCGACTTTTTCCACTAAAATTAACAAAAACCCCAATAGCATTGCTGCTAATACCCACACTGCTGTGAAAGCCCGTGGGGACCTGGAAGAGGCTGGTGGGCCCAGGGGCCCACCCCTCACACCTAAGGTGCGATGGGGGAAACCTTCACCCTAGGGACGCTGAATATTGCCAGACTCAAGGCCTCCCCGTCCTGGGCTAGGAAACTGAGTTTTTTACAAAACAATTTACCCGTGGATATCCTGGCCATCCAGGAGTCCCACTGTCCATGAGGTTCCGAGGAAGCTTGGAAAACAATGCTCCTACCATCCCTATCCTTTTGGTCGAAGCACTGTGGGGTGCTAATTCAGAGAAACAATTTTCAAATTTATATCTTCAGAAACATTCCTAAATGGCCGAGTGCTCATTGTCACCTTCTCATGGGCTGATGTTGCACACACAATCATCAACATTTACGCCCCAAATGGGGCACAAGAGCGTCAGGAATTTTTCTCATTGGTCAAATCCCTCCCGCTATCCCCCGATTCTTTCCTAATTGGCGACATGAACTGTTGGCTAAACTCACCAACGGACCGGTGGCTGCCCTCACCCCACGCCCCACAGGGTCACGTAGAACTACGCGTTCTAAAAGCCACCCTTGGGTTAATGGATGCGCTGCTGCGACATGCCCCATGGCTCAAAAACATGATGCGTCCCCACATCCACAACGGCCAATTAAGGTCCATGACCCGCATTGACCTTATTCTAGTGCCAGCGAAATTCCAACCCCACATCTCCCACTTCAAAACAACGAAAATGGAATTCTCTGACCACTGACTGGTCTCAATAACCTACCACTTACCCATCACAGTTGCAAAGGCCCCACATTGGTGCAAAATCCGCCCACCAGAGCTCGCGTCGCCAGGATTTTCCATGTGGGTTGAAGAGGCAACTTTGGTAAAATTGTTTGTTGCACCGTTTTGCACGGACCCCATTTCCACATGGGCAACTTTCAAAGATGACACCATCCGCCACTATCGCCATCTCTCATCCAGATGCTCACAAGCCACATTGGTGGTTATATCGCGTGCGCTGGCAGAATTGGCCCACTTGGAGTCCAACATTCCAGCCTCAGGATATAGCTCTGCATGGGGCCAGAAGTGGTTGGAAGCAGCCGCCCACCTCAACGCACTTGAAAGGCAACACAAACATCGGGTTTGTGTCCAATACAGGGCCACACGCATCACTAAAGGTGACAAGTGCACCGCATACTTCTTCAAAAAAAATTTTGCACCACGCCAGAGCGTGGCCTGCACACAGGTGCAAAGATCGGATAATTCTATTGTGGACACACCAGCTGAAGTGGCAATCGAAATGCAAAGATATTACTCCAAGTTATACTGAGCCAAACCAATTCAGCCAGCTGAAATGGCAGAATTTTTCGACAGAGCTCATATCTGCACCGTTTTCTGATACCCGGAAATAATGAATTTAATTACTCCAAACGAATTATGGACTACCATTCGCGGTGCGCCAAAATGAAAATGCCCATGCCCAGATGGAATTCCATTTGAGTTCTACAAAAAATATTTTAAATATATATCCCCATTGCTGCTAGCCTCACTCAACCAAAGCCTGTTGGAAACGCGCCTCCTACCAGGAGGACATGAGGCCTTTACGGTCACACTCTTCAAGAAAGGGGATAGGCTAGATTTAGCCAACTGGCGCCCCATTTCTCTAAAGAACACAGACACCAAAATTTTAACAAAAATCATGGCTAACCGTTTAGGGACTATAGCATCTGCCACTATCTCCCTAGAACAATTCGGTTTCATCCCCAGAAGGTCAATTTGGGATAACGTGCACTCTGTGGCTAATGTGTGTCAGTCCACAGCCTCTGGGGCACTTGTATTCTTGGACCAACAAAAGGCCTATGATAGAGTAAACTGGGAATACCTTAGGGCCTGCCTCCAAAATTCCGCCTACCTCCCCGCTTCATTAACTGGGTGATGCTGCTCACGGAATCTGCAACAATGGCAGTGCGCGGCCCAGTTTCCTAACGGAAGTAGTCCGTCCTCAAAGGGGCCTGCGACAAGGGGACCCCCTGAGCCCACTCCTATACAACTTCAGCCTTGACCCACTCCTGCGAAATGTGAATGCCCAACTCACTGGGGTCCATGTGCCAGGCCAAACCCCAGTCAAGATGATGGCATTTGCAGATGATTGCGTGGTGGGGGTGTCTAATAACAAAGATGCACGCGCGCTTGAAGCCCTCATCCAGGAATATTCTCGGGTAAGCAACGCGGCACTGAACGCCTCCAAAACTGAAATCATCCTCCTTGGTTGGTTTCAGAACTGCTGGGCCCCAGCAAGTAGTTCCCAACCCGGCCCATCTGCTCGCCCACGTCCATGCCTTACTAACTCAAAACACACCGCTCCACTGGTGCTCCCCTTTGTGCCATGACCTACCATAGGACCAGTACGCCATCTGGGCGTGTGGTTGGAGGCGGTGGATACGCGTCAGCAGTAATGGAGTGCCATATACTGGACAACGTGATGAAGCGAATAGCCTCTCTCAGAGCCCACCCTACTACCCTCACTGGCAGGGTTGTTCTTGCCAACACTATGCTCTTATCTAAAGTCTGGTTCGGAGCCCACGCCATCCCCTTCTGCCCAAGCTTCTTCAAATCCCTGTATGCTTTGCTACAAGGCTGGCTTTGGTCAGGCCGCCCTCCACCTGTACGGCTAGAGGTCATGTATGGCCCTCATCATCATGGTGGCATGGGCCTACTTGACTTCAAAGCCCATGCCGCCAAGATCCTGGGCACCTGGATTGTGGCCGTCACTGCTCCTACACTCCCATCCCAGCACTGGTCCCGCGCGGCCCGCTCCAACTTCTCCCAAGCCTTGGGCCTCAACAATCCATCAAACCCCCACTCCCAGATGAAATACCTCGCATCACACACATCGGCCACAGGTCCTCACGGGACTAAAACCCACTACAAACGAATCCTACTCTCCATGCGAAGCGCAGAGTGGAGAATTCGTATTAGTGGACATACAACCCAAAGAGGCCGCCCCTCTCCTCAGTTCACACAAGAGGTACAGGAGCTACCCATCCATGATGGCGTGATCCCCATTCGACCCCAAGTCCTATCCAGGGTGGACTACCTGGACATGATGGACATCCCTTATTCTACTGAGACCCAAAAGACTATCTGGAAATACGCACACCATCCTCTGTTGCAGCCTCAAGTCCGCTCCCATGTGTGGCGCTGCATGAGGCGGGTGTACCGTACAGCTGAGCGCTCTAATGCTTTACACTCATCATGTGTCATGTGAGGCCAGTATGGAACGCTGTTTCACCGCCTGGAGAAGTGCCCCACCTCTAAAGTAATATGGCGAGAAGTCCAACGTCTGCTAAGCCAGGATCAAACACATCCCTTCAGTCTGTCAAGAGATATGTTTGCTTCATCAATGGCCTCCCCCCTCCCTCCCTCCCTCCGTGCTCTGGTGGTTGCAAACGCCATGTGGACTATCCACACGATTGTCTTGGAAGCCATCGCTGGATCCATCCCCACCCTCCCTGAAGCTGTCCACAGATTCCGGTCTCATTTGGTGGATCACTTTCAAGCGTGGATGTTTGGATATCTTCCGCCGCGTCGCTGACAGCTGGTCTCCTCCTGGTTCCCAGTTTGGTTCATCAAATCAGACTCCTTTCTCCACACGTGCTCAATAGTGGCTACGTCCCCTACACACGTTCCCTCCCCCTTCCCATAAGTGGCGTTCCCGCTGGCAACAAGAGATAGCATCGCTTCTCTGGGGTGCCTCCCCTAGTACTAAACTTTTGCCTCGTCTGAGTCATATTTGGAAGTGTCCGTCCCATGGTCGGCCTTCCCCGCAATAAATTTAAATTTAAATTTAAATTACATTGAGAGTCCAGCTCACGCTAGACATCTGGCGTCAATTATGTTGAACCTAAGGTAAGATGGCAATCAGAAACTGGGACGTTTCCAACCATTACAGTAGTGACCACTGGGCACTGCTGTACTACTAGTCCCTTGTCTTAACCCCATGGCAGACTCATTGGCATGAGACCCTTAACAATATGTGTTCCTTTATGTGTTTATGAAGTAAATATTCTAGCTGATACCATAAGTTGTAACATGACCTTAGCTCCTGGATCCAAGGAAGTGGAGCTCTATAAAACTCAACCAACAATTTCCTCTGGATAAGATCATTTCTAATCAGCCCTCCGCCATCTCTTTCGCTCCTGTTCTCACTTAACTGTAGAATTAGAGGATTATGATGTGCTCAAAAAGTCGTTTTGTCACAACCTTTGTCTGCTGATTATAACAAAGTTTAGTCCAATTTCAATTTAACCAGAAGGATTTAATTTGGAAACCCAACTAAAAACCAAAATGTTTGGTTTCAGGATGCTTATGGGTTCTCGTTTAACCTCTTTTCTTGGAGTTGATCAAGGAACTTTATGATGTGATATCCTTGAGGCACCCTGTAAAGTAAAAACCTTGGAGATTATCCACCGCATGTATTACTTGAAGAGGATTTTAGAGCAGGTTGCTTGGTATACCAAGGAGTGCTTTGTATGAAACAGGATGAACCAAATTATCAACCTCTTTCTGGGTTGTTAGTACCAGTCCAGGAACTAGAATAATCCCTGGATCTTTTTGGTCGACCTATTGTGGAGTTACGCCTTTCAGATGGGTATGATGCCATTATGGTGGTGGTAGACCATTTCACAATCTTTTTCACTTCATCCCATGCCCAATCTCAGTATCAGAAGCTATATGCCAAGTAATTATTCTCCCTTGTGTTCTCTGCTCATGATATACCAAAGGAGATCATCAGTGATTGGTGACCTCGGTTCAAATTCTCATTTTGAAAGAACTCTTAAAATCTAAGTTTTTCCTATGAACTTTGACTGGCTTTCACCCTCAAATCAGATGAAAATGCATAACAAGTAAGACAAAATTTTATATCAATTTCTGCGGTGTTATACTGTGTTGGAAAATTAGCCAGAAGGATTCCTCCAATGATTGATTATTATTTTGGTTTAAATAGGCCAATCCCGCCGGAATGGTTTATTAACTGACTTTCATTGTACTTCAATGATTGCATGGTAAGTTGCTCTCCAAATTGGGTTGAGCCAAATCAGTATTTTGCCAGTTGGGTGTTAGGATCAAGCGGAGCCAATTTATGACCCCAAATTGGTATTTGGATCACTGAAGTTAAGTAGTCAAAGATGATCCGTTTATATTATTTAAGTAATATCAGTGGAAACCAACGATCCTGAGTTTGAGGTGGCTGAGTATGTTTCTGGCACCTCATATATAATAAACAAATATTTCTTGATAATAGGCGATTTTATGAACGTTTGGCTACTATGAGTCAAAATGTGTCTCAGCAAGAAGCCAGGAAACCCCAATTTATCCAAGTGTCCAAGGATTTACTGGCGCACAATTACTGAGTCAAACTTAAATTTGATATTAATTTATATCATCTTTATAAGACTCACCAGCGACTGAATGCTGAAGATGAGCTGAAACTAATAGTTGGACATCGGGAAGGAGAGGGCGAGAGGGGCAACATTAGGAAAGAGAGAAACACATTGAGAAGAGAGAGAGTAGTTGGCTGGAAGAACCAGCGATGAGCCACTAGGTTGTCAAAGGGTGCAGTAGCCCTTTTGTACATATAAATATTTGGTGCTTCCCTCTCAATAAACATCTCCCTTTGCCTAATCTCCCTTTATTATAAAGTTTATGTTTATTCGTGTTGGTTGGGGTTTAGGCTGGGAAATCCCTGAATGGCGCGGGTGACAGGCCAAGGGGTCAGCCAGCGCTGCTGGCCCTGACGCCTAAGGCGAAATGGCAAGTTTCAGACAGTCTTCATACTAGTTGACCTGCCGACCAGCAGAGCCCACTGTCACCAGAAAAAGCAATTTTCCAACTGTGTTGCTCACTACAGGGGGTTCTTCTGATTGGTGCTATAGTAGCTGACAGGGTGGTGAGCAGGTGACGGGGATGTGCCACCATTTTGGCTGGGGGAGGGGAAGATCACGTTGGTGTGACCCCTCGCTGGAGTTTAGGTTCCAGAAATTGCTGGTGGCAGGGAGGGGCAAGCCCTGGACTTCCTCCCCACACGCCAAGGTTGGAAGTATGAGGAATACCATCTGGTTAAGTTGAGGAAATGTCAGAAAATTAACCAGATGGATTTCTGCAATAATTGATCGTCATTTGGGGTTGAAATAGGCCAATCTTGGGGTATTGGCTTATCAACTGAATTTCATGGTTTTTCAATGATTGTGTGGTGAGTTGTTCCCCAAATTGGGTTGACCCAAATCCTTATCTTCGCTGAGTTGTGTGTAATTATTGAGTGGAGCCAATCAATGGCCCAAATTAGTATTCAAATCACTGTTGACTAGTAGCCAAGGATGATCCATTCATATTATTTAATCAATGTCGGCAAAAACCAAAAATCCTGAGTTTGAGGTGGCCAAGGATGTTTCCAGAGCCTCATATATAATGATCAAATATTGCCTGAGAAAGGCGATTCCTCAAAAAATAGACTTTGATGAGATAAAAAGTGTTATTGGCGAGAACCAGAAAACCCAGGTTACCTGAGCGACCAAAGATGTTTCCAGCACACAATTACTGAGTCAAACTTGAATTTGATATCAATTTGTATTATTATTTATATGGCTCCCCAGTGACTGAAAGCTGAGGATGAGCTAAAAGTATTAAATGGACATCGGGAAGGATGGGGCAAGAGGGTTGACACCAGGAAAGAGAGAAGCGCAGTGAGAAGAGAGAGAATGGTTGGCTGGAAGAACCAGCATTGAGATTATAGGTTGGCAATGGGAGCAATAGCCCTTTTGTACATATAAATATCTGGTGCTTCCCGCTCAATAAACATCTCCCTTTGCCTAATCTCTTTTTATCAAAAGCTTATGTTTATCCTTGTTTTTTGTTCTTTAGGCTGGGGGATCCCAGAATGGCGCGGGTGACATTCCAAAGGGTCAGCTGGCGCTTCTGGCCCTGAAGCCTAAGGCAGAACGGAAAGGGTCAGCCAGACTTCATAATGGTTGACCTGATGACCACCAGAGTTACTGGCACCAGAAAACCAATTTTGACATAATGTTAGTGATCACT
This sequence comes from Massospora cicadina, assembly GCA_022478985.1. Lineage (NCBI taxonomy): Eukaryota > Fungi > Entomophthoromycota > Entomophthoromycetes > Entomophthorales > Entomophthoraceae > Massospora > Massospora cicadina. The sequence goes on from JAKSZP010003289.1 coordinate 11,453, forward strand.
AAGATGAAACTCACACCTTATTTTTCAGATCAACTAAATTACTATAATATTCAGCACACTTCCAAAAGCTGTTCTCCATTCTCTCCAAATTATGGGTTTAACCCTCCTTTGACATAAAAATCAGTTGTAGTTCTAAGGTAGAAATTGTAGTGGACTACATTTTTTATCATGAAAGTACATCTGGATGTAAATGTAGGACCCCAGGCACCAGATATCAGGCTGGACATGGGTTCTCATCCTTTATGGAAAAAAGAGGGAGCAAATCAAAGACTTTCCCCTTACCCAATTAACTGATCTAGGGCATACCTTGAATGAGAGATGAGCAGCGGCAGTACCTCCATGTTTACTTCTCCCTACCCCAAGTACCCGCTCAGGCTCAAAGCTACCATCATTTATGAAACTAAAGAGAAATAGTGCAGAAAATTAAACAATACTGCCTCAAATTCTAAGATGTCTATAATGTTAGGGTTGTTGAAGCAAAACCCCTCTTATGCATAAGGCTTCAAGAGGCGCCTTAGTAATTGCAGAAAACCTGACATATGGGATAAGCACATGTGAAAATTCTTTACAAACTTTTTTACCAAAGACAACAGCTTAAAGGAAAAGCGCCAAACCTGAGTCGATAGTGTCAACAGGTTCTAAAGCGAATATTTAAGCGTTTAATTGTTACATAAAAATCGGTTGATCAATCTGTAAAAGCTTTACTCTGGAATAGTGTCAGCATGATTCCAGCCCGGAAAACTCAGCTCCATGCATCCGCCTACCCCTGCAGTATAAAACTCATAAATCTTCATTGTGAAGGCTGTTTGGTTATTTGTTTATTTACAATTATTTTAAATCATTACCCCAAAATTCCTTTTGTATTTATGTTATTTAGATACACATTTTACTTACTGAAGTTCCTTCCTTCAGGCCAATGGCGGGCCCCCAACATTTTTAGCAGTTATAATGATAACAGTATTCCTAGTCGTTACTATCCTTGCTGCATTCAGTTTGGGCATGCAAGGGGAGCAGGAGTCTTCTCAAGTACCTCAAACTAACGACATGAAGATAGCCCATGTTACCATCTGTGCAGGTCTTAATGAAGCTTAAAACAACGCTGATGATTTGATGTACGTGGTCAGGAAGGAAAGGAAAAGGTGAAGCTTTTAGGGTAATTGCAAGCAGCAATTGGAAGACAGGTTTTATGGAAGTGTGAAGAATCCCAAAACTGTGAGTTCTCAAAACGCCCCGGCATACTTTAAACCAGTCAGAAGTCATTCTTACTACAACCCAACTGTTACCCACAAGAAAAGTAGCCGCCAACGGCCACACTCCTGGATGAAATGGTGTCATTCTTAGATTAACCCTTGGTGGTGATTCTATGTTCATTTATCAGTACTTTCCTCATCTCTCCCCCAGTAAATCTTTCTTCTATCTTTATAGAAAGCGATGCCATAGTGATTCTGGTTGCTATAAGTGTTGGCTGAATACCCATGATGGAATATAGGTCTTTATTTGGCACGTTGGATGTATGATATTATAACACAAGCCATAAATAAAGAAGTTAAGTCTCTGTTGCAAGATCTTTGACTTTGGCCAGTCTACCACAGAATAGAGTTTTTGTCTTCTTGAGAGCGCTTATTGCTTGTTGGTTATGGGTTAGTCGTTTAAAACCAACAATCAAGTCTTAATAGCTCATCATGAAAAATCCGTAATCACCTCTTCTACCTCCCATTCCTCTAATGCACAGTGGTTGGGGCTTCTAACTGTCCTTATATAAACATAGCCAAGAAAGTGTTGAGAGCTTGCTGAGTTAGAAACTTTGGGCTTACGTTAAGAATAACTCCATTATAATAAGGAGCAGCAATCATTAGCCCTAGTGGATACTTTTCAAGGTGAAGCAAGAGATTAGCGCTCACAATTCTATACCAGAATGTCCAATGGTAGAACCTACCGCCTTATTGCTTAGTATATCTCTGAGATTGGTGAAGAGCCTGTTCTGCAGGCTCTAAAGCATTTCACTATTTCAACGTCAGGCACTTAATTTAGATTTAGATGGTCACATTCAGGCTTTCCGCAGCATTTTTTGATACCTTGTTCTCCCTCATGAATCTACCATAAAGCCTTCCATGCTTCCTTGAGTCGTGGATCTGGTGTTTTTAAAGCCTGGGATACAGAACCAACAGCGCTTATGGAGGCGTTTTTGATTTCTCATCAAATCTCAGCACTGCCGGGATACTATTGGGTGAATATTGATAAATCCCATGGTGGATAGTTAATTGATTTTGTTTCTGATTCGCAAACAAAGTTGCAAAATGATCCTAACTCTGTTAGTAAATTTTACTTTAAAGCGGGTTGCATTGTAGTCAGACCATGATTTACCATTTAAACCCATTTTTGAAAACCAACTCCCTCCCAAAATTATATTGTACTATAGCCAATGATCCTCCTCATGAGACCTCTGATGAATCTTAAATGAGTGATTTGACTATAAATACTATTTATCTATTACAAATAAAGAATTGCTTTAATTGCTGAACTTTATCATTTATTTGTATAGATCTTTAGCATATTATTACCTATACTAAAGGATCAAGAACTTTACTGCGTAATCATGTTATCCAGTAGAGCTAGAGTTAGACCATCCAATGATAACCTGTGCAAGTAGTAAAAAAAGGGACCTCGCAATTTACAAGTGGTTCTCACTATAGGGGGCTCAAGTAGCAAAAAGAAATAAAGCTTAATCCTATAATGGACACAGATCAGGAATGGGCGGATGGCAAGATTAAACAATATGTCATTTTTTATTTTAAACCTCCTACTCTTAACTAAATAGTGCGGGAGGAAGTTGGATATCAATATTTCTCTTATTTTGATAGCTTTATACTTATATGTTCATTGCAGAGCTGGTTTGACACTTTAAAAAAGTAACTTTGGAAATTCAGGCTCTTTGGTCACAAACAATATGATCTAGTGCCTGACTTGTTTTATTGTCAGCAAAATAAGTAACAGCTGATTCATCAATATGAGACATTCTAGTCTCTGAGTCATAATCAAGTACTATAACAAGCTATTAATTTAACCCAGTTGTGACAGTACTTTGGTGAATATCTCCAACCAACTGTACGGAATTCCAAATTGTCTACTCTTCACCATCACGCCCTAATTATTGATATGTTTATCAGAAATTAGCAAAATGTGGAAGCGCTAAGGGACCTGATTAAGCATCTTGAAGCCAGTTTCCAGGGGGTTTTGGGCGGTTAACAACAACCACAATCTTAGTTTAAAATCTTACAACGACTGGATGAACTCATATATTAATTAGCCCAGAATGTACTGACCCTAGGATATCAAGCCATGTAGCTACTGCAAGATTACTAATGAGTGGATTCAAAGCATGATAAACTTAGAGAGGATGTTGGACGTACTCATATCACATCAAGTGACATTACTTGACAATATGAGCCGGTTGAGGAACTTGATCAAAAATGTAAAGTGAAATGAGGGTGACCGCACAGCACTTGGGAGCAACTTTAAGATCGCTACATACTTCCAGTTGGAGTTCCAACATATCAAAGGGCAACAACCAGCAATGCAGTGGGACATTAAAGGCTTTAGAGGATTAGTTTGGGCGTGTTGGATTTTAGCCTTGGGAGATGCTCGCTTGGTGCTTGAATTACTAAAATCCAGCAATAGGGAATTTATATCACTAATGTAATAAAGATACTTACACTTTAAAAACTTATAAATTTAGTGTTTTTAAGCTTTTTTATTAAGCTTTTCAGGGAATAAGATAAAAAACGGACCATCTCAACCTCAGATCATTCAGTTTTTTACTGTATCAAGGTTTGAAGGGAAGTTCAATAATAAGTTTGGAATAGCTTAGACTAATCCAAAATAGAAAATATGTCAAGTTAGCCTATTGTAGCTCGGAAAACACACTTCACTTAGGCAGGACAATGAATTGGGGATTATTTTGGGGCAAGATGTACCCATGAGGTAACGAATTAATATATTTTAGCTAATCATCTTTCATGAAAATATTGCACCTCAGTAGATCACTTCCACGACTATAAAAGGGGTGGTGGTCCTCGTTTAGGTGCTTAAATGGACTGGTAGGGGATGGGGGAGATCCATCCAATGGATTCCCCCAGAAGCCGCCGTGAAGTCAGAATAGCCTGACTGTTTAAATTAGTGTTAATTTTCCATGAGTTATTGTAACTAGTGTTACCCCAGTTTGCAGGGTTCCACCAGAAATCAGCCAGGGTCTTTTGGCCGATTTCCTCAATAATATTTAAATCATTATCATTATTGTGGACTAGTAAATGTCAAAAATTTCCCTTCTCAGCCGATTTTAATCCACAACATTATTATCTTGTAGCTGGGAGGGCAAATGTCCAACAGGGCGCTCCAATAAGACAGCAGAGATCTCCTTCAGTCAAACACTGAGCAAACCATCAAGGCTGCAAACTTTATTCCTTAGAGACTTCTTACAAAAAATGAATTGAATAAACTGCACACTAGCATGCATTAAGTGCAAAGAGATCTCATGGAGCTACAACAGTTTAAGCAATAGTGCCTTTTAAAAAGAAACAAAAAAACTTGGGAGTGACAAATTGAAGGTGAATTGCAGGATGGTAGATGACAGTGTCCTCATCAAAACGCGCCACCTGCTTAGCCAGAGATATTTAAATTTTAAATTTTAAATTTATTGCGTGGAAGGCTGACCAGGGGAAGGACACTTCTGATAAGACATCAATGAAAACAAAACACAGTAATAAGAGGGCACCCCAGAGAAGCTAATTCTTTCTTCTGTTGCCAGCGGGAACGCCACTACTGGGAGGGGGAATGTGTATAGGTGCCGGAACCACAATTGAGAATGTGTGGAGGAAGGGGTCAGAGTTGATGAACCAAACTGGGAACCAGGAGGAGACCAACTGACAGCGATGCGGTGGGAGGTATCCAAACATTCACGCTTGAAGGTGGTCCACTAAGTGCAAATGGAACTGGCGGACAGCTTCTGGGAGGGTGGGGGTGGAGCATGCGATGGCATCCAAGACAATTGTGTGGATAGTCCACATGGCGATTGTGACCACCAAGGCATGGAGGGAGGGTAAAAGGGGGAAGACCATTGATAAAGCAAACATATCCCTAGACAAACTGAAGGGGTTGGGCCTGATCCTACCAAAGAAGACGTTGCACCTCACGCCATATCACTTTAGATTTAGGGCACTTTCCAGGAGGTGAACAGCGTTCCATAATGGCCACACACGACACAGGAAGAGTGTAAAGAGTTAGAGCGCTCAGCAGTATGGTACACCCCCTCAAGCAGTACCACACATGGGAACATATATGAGGCTGCAGAAGAGGGTGATGGGCGTATTTCCAATTTGTTTTCTGGGTATCAAGGGAGTAAGGGATGTCCATCATGTCCAGGTAGTCCACCCTGGACAAGATATGGGGCCTCGTGGGTATCAAGCCGTCCAGAATGGGTAGTCCTGTACCTCCTGTGTGAACTGAGGAGAGGGGCGCCCCCTCTGGGCAGTGTGTCCACAAATACAAATTCTCCACTCAGCGCTACGCATGGAGAGGAGGATTCGTTTGAAGTGGGGTGCAGTTCCATGGGGACCTGCAGCCAAAGGATGGGAAGCCAAATATTTCATCAAAGAGTGAGGGTGTGACATATTGGTAAGGCCCAGGGCGCGGGAGAAGTTGGAGCAGGCTGCACGGGACCAGTGTTGGTCCAGAAGTGTAGGGATGGTAACAGCAGCGATCCAGGTGCTCAGGATCTTTGCAGCATGGGCCTTACATTTGAGCAGGCCCATGCCTCCACTATGGCGAGGTCCAAACATGACCTCTAGTCGCACTGGCGGTGGGCGGCCTGACCTAAGCCACCCTTGCAGAAGGGCATACAGTGACTTGAAGAAACCTTAGGAGAAAGCGATGGTGTGGGCCCCAAACTAAACTTTGGAGAGGAGCATAGAGTTGACTAGTACAATCCTGCCGGTAAGGGAAGCAGGGTGGGCTCTGAGGGAGGCGATGCGTTTTGTCACGTTGTCCAGAATATGGTTTTCCATCACTGAGGCATACCCGCCTGCCTCTAACCACACCCCCAAATGGCGGACTGGCCCAACGGTAGGGCGTGGCACAAAGGGGAGCACAAGTGGGGAGGTGTGGGTTGGGAAGGGTAAGCAAGTGCGTGTGCTAGCAGATGGGGTGGACTGGAAACAGGGCGCTGAGGCCCAGTGGGTTTGACACTGACCAAGGAGAATGATTTCAGTTTTGGAGGCGTTGAGTGCAGTATTACTTTTCCTGGAGTAAACCTGGATAATAGCTTCAAGCGTGCATGCATCAAGATTGTTAGACACCCCAAACACACAGTCATCAGCAAACGCCAACATTTTGACTGGGGCTTGGCCTTGCATGTGGACCCCAGTAAGGCGGGAATTCATGTTGTGAAGAAGTGGGTCAAGGCTGAAGTTATATAAGAGTGGGCTAAGGGGGTCCCCTTGGCGTAGTCCCCTTTGAGGGCGGACTATATCCATGAGAAAGCCAGGGCCACGCACAGCCATTGTGGCAGATTCTGTCAGCAGCATCACCCAATTGATGAAGCAAGGGGTAGGCGGAATTGGTGGAGGCAGGCCCTGAGGTAATCCCAGATAACTCTATCTTAGGCCTTCAGTTGATCTAAAAATACAAGTGCACCAGAGGCCGTGGACTGACTGACGTTGGCCACAGTGTGCACGTTGTCCCAAATCGACCTTCTGGGTATGAAACCAAATTGTTCTGGGGAGATGGTGGCAGATGCTACAATCCCTAAACGGTTAGCCATGATTTTAGTAAAAATTTAGTATCAGTGTTGGTTAGAGAAATGGGGCGACAGTTGGCCAAGTCTAACTTATCTCCTTTTTTGAAAAACGTAATGGTGTAGGCCTCTTGCCTCCTAGTAGGAGGCGCGTTTCCAAAAGGCTCTGGTTGAGAGAGGCAAGCAACAGTGGGGATAAATACTTGAAGTACTTCTTATAAAACTCATAAGGAATGCCATCAGGGCCTGGGCATTTCCTATTTTGTGCACCACAGATGGCGGACTAGAGTTCGTCCAGAGTAATCAAATTCAAATCTGGGAATTTGGGAAATGGTGCAGATGTGTGCACTATCGAGAAAATTCGCCATTTTGGCCAGCAAAATTGGATCAGGTCAGTACAATTTGGAGTAATAGTTTTGTATCTTGATCGCCACTTTGGCCGGCGTATCCACTACGGAATTGTCTGGCCTTCGCACCTGTGTGCAGGCCAAGCTCTGGCGTGGTGTGAAGAATTTTAAAAAAAAGTAAGCAAAGCATGTGTCGCCTGCTGTGATGTGTTTAGCTCAGTACTGAACACAAACTGATGCTTGTATTGCCACTCAAGCGCGTTAAGGTGGGTGGCTACTTCTGCCTACTTGTGACCCCAAGCAGGGCTGTAGCCTGTGGCTGGGACATTAGACTCCAGGTGGGCCAGCTCCACCAGAGCGCGCGAGATGACTGCTGAGGTGGAGCGTGAGCATCGGGAGGAAATGTGGCGAGCCTGGCAGATTGTGTCTGCTCTGAAGGCAGACCAGATGGAAATTGGATCAGTGCAAAACAGTGCGATAAACCGCAGAGATGTGGTCTTAGATTCCATCCACGAGGAAAATCTTGTTGACGCAAGTTTGGCTGGGTGAAGTTTGCACCAATTTGGAGCCCGAGCAACTAGGTCTGGAAGGTGGAAGGTTATCAAAACCAACCTGTGATTAGAAGAATCGATTTTTGTCATGTTGAAATGGGAAATTAGGTACAAAATTTCAATGGCGCGAGGATAAGGTCAATACAGGACATGGACCTTAACTGGCCGTTATGAATGTGGGGGCGCAACATGTTTTTGAGAAGTGGAGCATGACGCGGCAGAGTATCAACCAACCCTAGGGTGGCCTTGAGGACGAGTAGTTCTACGTATCCCTGTGTCAGGGAAGATGAGGAAGGCCATCAGTCCGTGGATGGGTTCAATCAACAGTTCATGTCGCCAATGATGAAAGGGTCAGGGGGCAATGGAATGGAATTGACCAATGAGAAAAATTCCTGACATTCTCATACACAGGTTGGGGTGTAAATGTTGACAATACGGTGCACTACGTCAGCCCACAAAAATTTGACAACAGGACATGGCCACTAAGGAAGGATTCAGACAATAAAAATTTAAGATTCTTGTTTTCTTGAACTAGCACCCCACATGCTTGGACCAGAAGGAGAGGGAAGGGAGGAGCATGGTTTTCCATAAATCCTCAGAACCGCGTGGACAGTGGGACTCTGGATGGCCAGGATATCCACGGGTAAATTATGTTGTATAAAACTCAGTTTCCTAGACTGTAATGGCGAAGCCTTAAGTCCAGCAATGTTCAACATCCCTAAAGTAAAGGATCCCCCCTTTGCACCTTAGGTGCAAGGGGAAGGGCACCTGAGCCCTTCAGCCTTCTCTTATTCTCCACAGCACTTTTCAGTGCCTCAGGTATGTGATGCAACATAGTCAGTAGTATGGGTAGCTTTAGCAGTCAGGTTTACATTGGCTTTTGCCTTCACTCTTTTCCCCGCTGAAGAACAAGATTTTTGCGGTGTGTGCATTTTTGTGGAACCAATGCTTGATTTTAAATTTTTGGCTGGGAGGTTGGAGACCAATTTGGTTCCAATCAAGGCTTGGGCGCATTGGTCAGGTGAAATCGACTCACCCATTGGGATACCAGCTTGGGCGGCCCAATTGGCTTAGGCATCCCAATCTGATTGGTTGAGAGATTCTTGAGCTGCTTCCACCACAAAAGTCTCGATGTCCTCCTGGAGCTGGGAGGGTGGGATAGCTGAAGTGACCTTGGCAACCTCCTTGGCCAGCGCCTTGCGGGCCTGTTTGGCCTTCTTCCACTCCTGAGGGGATACTGGGTTTACTATTAAGTAGCAACCCTGTGCCCCCCACGGGAAGGCAGCCTTTGTATTGGAGGTCAGTTTATAGTGGGTGTCACTGCTGCACATTGCCTCCGAGGGAATTTCTTCATATGTGATGCCCTCCTTGGAGGTGCAGATGTGTGCCTTGTGGCTAAATGCATCACAATAGGCACAGATGAGAGGTGCGCTGTCCACGGTGACCCTGAAAGGGTGGGTGGCATGCCCCTCAATATTGAAAAAAGTGGTGTGCGAGATTTGGGTTAGATCCTTCGCTATCCCCTTGTCAGGGTTAGGACTGCAATTACTTTGCCAGTGCACAGGTGTGGCATCAGCGTAAAGCACTGCATTTCAAAGGATTGTATTTCACCATATATGGTGATCCCAGCCTTCAGGTGTTGTTCTAGTACGGCGCATTTGACCATAATGGGCAGAAAGTTGAAAGTTATAAAAATTTGGTTCGATTTTATCCATCTGATGCACTTAGTTTTGATGACCTGCTGCCTTCGAGGAGGTCTATCACAATGTGCACCATTGCAGCTTTGTTCTGCCCCCTTACTTTCAAAACCAAGGTCCATCCAACTGCGTGGCATGGAATGAGCTGCAATGTATACCACGTTCAGGAAATTGGTGTGCACATCCCCACAAAACTTTTCCCATAGCTCCAGCTGCTGAATATCGAGGAATACCTGTACTCCATGTTCCACCAACGAGAGTGGTTCAGAGTGCTGCATATTGATGTACTTGTTGCATCGCGCTTGCCAAGCTAAAATCTCCGGGGAAATGTTTACCACCAGTTTTTTGTTAAGTTTTTCTATTCCTCCAGATTCACCGGGACGTTTGCAAACTGTAAATGTTGTGGGGCCAACACCTGTGCCCTTTACCTTACTTGCCTAACTGCTCCCCGACATGGGTGCTAACTAATCTCCTCTGTGAGATTATCAAACTAAAACCAGACTCGAATTGAATTTTTGTTTCAAAGTGGTTGCAACGAGAGAGAAAAGTTTAACCTAGCCAGAGATATTTAGAGAAGAACCTTTGATAGAAGAGCTATCCAAGAAATGATGCATCGGCCTATGTACTCAGTACCTTTCTCATTATTTGGTTTTACTACTTCTGTGGAGAATCTAGTTACTGAACCAAGTCAACTAAAGCTAGTAACCCAGGTCCCCAGGTTAGTGCTGTGCCAGTGACGTCTGGATCAGGAGGTTTCTATCCATGGCACCAACAATGTAAGCAGTTAAACTACCTAAGATTGACAAGTATAGAAACTTGCGGTCATTTCCTTAATCTGTTCAAAATAATCACACACAGAGAAAACGACCTTTCAGCTAAAATCACGATTAAATGTTTAGATGACCAGAGTCTAGATCTGATCATGACCCTACAGACCTAAGAAAATTTGACTTTTGCTAACGTAGAAAGCGCAGTTATGTGAGTGTTTGGATCCCCTGAACTCATGGCACTCAAAAGGCTAATTCATGACTGGTCAATTCAAGGAGAACAAGACCATCAATGAATTTTCTGACTAATTTTACCATGAGGCTCAAGTGCTGCTGGGTGCTAAAGACATGGTGGACTTTGACATCAAGATTTTACTTCAAAATGTCACTAAGAACTATCTTGAGCTGCACCATTCCTTGCTTCCGGCGCTTGTGAAGGATCTAGATATGCTATCCTATATTGAATACCTGAAATGGTGTGAAGTTAAAAATGGACGACTTAACATGGAAGATCAAACCAGCCAACCCAATGAGTTAGTGAAAGTAATAAAGGGACCATGAAAAGCTTTCCTTTCTGTTGGAAAAATGATGAAAATCGCTGCAACCTAGCAAAAATAGCTTGTTGAATCTATGAAACTAAGGAAATACACGGCTTCCTTCCCTAGGCGCCGCCTTGAGGTGAACCTTGTAGCCTTCCAAGAGGGTGAAAAAGAGGAAAATGAGCCTTGTATCATAAGAGGGCGTCTAATGTCAGTCATCATCCGCCTTGTCCCAAATTCACGAGGGAGATGTGAGCCATCCTTTTATACCAGAAACAAATAAATGCATTACTAAGGTATCAGCCATCACCAGAAGTCAGCATGTTGCCATGGAATGATAGGGATAACAAGTCATTTTCAGACCCCTACGTCACACAAATTTCTGAACGCAATCATTTCAGAGAAATTGAAGAGTCTCAATCCTTACCTCTTCTTAAAGGAATTAAAGCCGCGCTCCCAATTGAGACAATGAACACACACTCTTGATATAGGAGAACAGATCAAGATTATTTATTAATCAATTTGATAATCATCCCAAACTTGCAATAAGCGTGGATTCACACTACTTTTCTAATTTAACTTATATTGATATTCACATAAGTTAAAGTTTGGAGTTGAGCCATTGTTGACAACGACATCCCTGTGAACATAATTTCCAGTCAGTTCCCAAAACAATTAAAAATAAAATTTTAATTTGGCTCACTATCTAAGATATGAAACGGCTAGGCCTATGAGTACTATGAGTGAGGGAGCTTATAGCGCGTTACCAATGAGGTTCAGTTCTTTGCAGGTTAGTGCCCCTGTTATAGTTTTATAATAAAAACTATCAGTTTTTTGTTGGTACTAGCTTTTAAAAGTTCTATGGTTCCTTTTTAAACTATGAAAGAAACACTTTTAATATTCTAGGTCAAAATTTCCCATTAATTATTAGAGTGATATTTATTTTGTTTAACTTGTAGGATTTTTTCATTGTTTTTGTTTATAATTATGGTGTAGCACCTCTTCACTGCCAACAAAGGGGCCACAGAACTTCTCCTCCTCCTACCTCTATTACTGAGAATAAGGTCATCCCTCTTAAGGCATCTAAGGGCTGTGTTATATACCCTGGAGTACAGCGCGTGGTGTCAACTGAAATAACATAGAGTTACTTGAAGAGTTATTGGAAGAGATTTACTCTCCTTAGCAACGGTTGAGGACTTAACCTTCTGCTGCTCATGGGATAATTCTATCAAGTCACCAGGAGAGCTGTGTATCACTTGCAAATCTACCTGCCTCCAAATTTTTGGTAAGCTGGGACAGAAGATCGCATTTGTGAACCTTGCTCTGCAAGAAGAAATTTAGGAATACATGAGTCTGAAATCTGACAGAGTTTGGTTTATCTGAACCACCCCTACCAAATTGTGCAGTAGTTTTTGTGAACAACTTGACAGGCTATCCAAGGATCAGAAGGAAAAGCCATGTCCCTCATAAAAATTATGCTCAAGTGTTTGAAACAGTGACTACAATCTGGAGTGCGCTGTGGGGATCTAATATTATCTTATACTAGAGATTCAAGGCCCATCCAATTGCAGCCAATAAGGATAAGAAAAGCCTGTAGCAGGGAAGTGCAGAATAAAATTGAATAAACTCACATTTCAAGGGATGGTTTTCTCTCCGTGCAGCACATGGGCCATTACAGTACTGATAGTTAAGAAAAAGATGACTCTAAGATAGTTTTATTGATTATTAATGATATGGTAAATATCTAAAAATGATTCTTATCCCTTTACCAAATATTTGATGACGCCTTGGACCAATTAGAAGGGGACAGATATTTTAAAACTCTAGACCTCATCAGCGGATACTGGCAGTTCTACCTGCTTCCTGAAGACAAGGAAAAGTGCACAATTAATACCTCTAAATGATTGTTTAAACCAACTCAAATAACCTAAGGATTATGCAATGAACTAGCCACCTTACAGCAGCAATAGATATCATTATGATAGATTTGAAAATGAGTTGCGTTTTGGTTTATAAATAAATATAAATGTTATACCTCTTTACAGTCAAGTGTCAGAAAATAGCTGCCCAAGCCTTTTTATTGTTGCAGATGCATGTTGGCATATAGCCGCCAATTCAATGTATATTTTCTTTAAGCACGCTCCAATACCTCTCATCCACAGCGAGACTCACTTGTCATGTGGCTATGACCACAAAGGGTTAAAAATGTTTGCCCTACATTCTTGCACATGGAAGAGGTTTTTTGGAGGTTAGCCAGAGCTTAGCTAAAAAAAGACCTAGCATATGCCGGTTCTTCAAGTCTCAGATGGAGTATCTCGTTATATTGTCAACACTCAAATAATATGGCCACAGCCTCAAAACTAGATGCTATTATCTGCATGAAAGACTCTGAGACTAAGTGAGAGAACCAAGTATCTCATAAAATATCCAAAATTATTGCCAATTTATACCATGATTTGACAAACTCAATATAGTATTTATTCATCTACTATAAGTGGAATCACCTTCCAATGACCGCAAGAAAGCAAGACTCCTCTAAATGGCTATGTAAAGCTCGGACTAGAGCCCCCATCCTGAATTATCCAAGCTTTGACCACTTTTTAAAGTATAATCTGACGCATCAATCATAGCTATAGCGCTGTACTATTCAGGTAGAGGATGATGGATATGAACATCAGGTAGATTTTTACAGTTATGATTTGGACAAGCATGAGCGCAATCACACCATAGCCAAATGGGAATGTTTAGACGTTACTTACACCTGTAGTCAATTCCAAGTATATAGACGTACAATTAAGTTTAAGATTGTCACTGACAATGCTTCTTTATAATAGCTAGATAATCTTAAAGAACCTGAAGGTCAGTTAGCATGTTGGGCCTTGAAACTACAGGCCTACGACTATGAGCTGGTACATCACTCCAGACAAACCCATCAGAATGCTGATGGATTTTTGCAGATGCCTGTTGTAGCAGCACTATCCCACTTTGTTGATCAACTTTTTAGTATGAAAGCAAAAATTATGGCAATAAAAAGCCTTTGATTTACCAAACCTTGGATCAACTAATGAAAAACACTAAAATTTGTAATGGGAATTTGTACAAAAATTGTGGTTATTGAAATTTCTTTCTGCTTGGCATCACTTTCAAGCAATTTTGATTAAAAAGTAACCATTAATTTTCCATCGCCACCTACACCACATTAGTTTTCCATTTATGTCTGCAGATCCACCACCTGCTGCCCCAGTATGGGGCAGCGGTGCTCCACTTGACAGTATTTACCAACCAGCAGGCAAATGCATGCAGACTGGCTCATCCAGCCTGCTTAATGCATCAGGCTGATTTGTCCCTCAAAGGGAATTATTATTATACTTAGCGCAGGTCCACCCAACCCGCCCCTCCCCCTAGCCCTCCCTGATCCAATATTTGCTTTTGCCTCCGAGTTGAATATGGGCGTCTCTTCCCATATGCTGACAAAGTGATAATTGAGCTGGCAACGGCCACCTTTGCACCAGCTGGGTTTATTGACTTCTGCCATTACAAATCTATTTTGATATAGGCTTTCCCACCAAATAGGATGTGGCCGCTGTGGCAACTATGCCATTAATATACAAAAACACACACATCACCACCCGTACAATCCTCCCCAGTGATACCACAAATGTGGTGACCTTTGCAAACCTTCCACCACACCTTCCCCCTCAAACACTCTATGAAGAATTGATGACAGGGATGTCCAAATATGGCACAGACCCCATCCTCCACTTCCTTGTCCCAAGCAGTGCTAATTGATTAGTGGCACCGCGGGCAATGGCCACCATTATCCCCCACCAGTCTACCATAGCCCAGCACATCTCACCGCTTGCATATACCCCATCCGCACCAGATCACTTCTTTTGGGCTCGCATTGAAAACGACCACACAGTTTGCCCCCTCTGCTAAGAGTTGGAATATTCCAAAAAGGCTGTCGCCACAATTCAAAAAATGTGGAAACTGCCAAGCCCAAACATGAAGTTACACAAACAGCGTTCAAGTGGAGATTTTGGCTGCCCAACCCCCTCCAGCTGAACATTTGAAAAATCAGCAAAACTTTGCAACCAAAATCCAAGCTGGCCAAATTTTTCACAATATACCCAATTGGGAGCAGGTTTGGACCCAAATAAAATCAAACAATTTCCCGCCCCAAAACTTACCCAACCACAGCCACGTCTCTCTGACTCAATACTACTCAACCAAAATCCCTGGGACCTATTGTATGAAATAACTGAATCTGGGAAATTGTCCCACCTCTGGACTTTCTGATTAATTTGGAACTATATCTACCTTCAAACTTCAATTCCCCATTTCCGCCCAAGAAATATGTCCCCAAACCCACCGCTACCCCATTCTTGAGCGACCATCAACTTGCTGAGGCTGCGGTGACCTCACCCAATAGTTTCCATCTCTGCAAAGCTAAGGCACTCTTGATCACTGAATTTAAAGAAGGGCTACATTTATTGAATTCCCTGCCAATTTCCCTTAGGTTGCAAAAGTGGAAATTGAACGATTAAAAGAAACTGCCACCTCAGCTGTCAAGCATGTTGCTGCATTGGCTGAATTTCCCCCCACCACGCATATCACCAGATCTAAAAATACAAAATTCGCCCAGCTTCCCAATGCATGCATACAAGCCAAACACCATGTTGCTGAACACCTAGAGGCTTTGCTTCAGGCCCAAATTGTCAATAACAATTTTAACAATTATCTTTTTCACCTTGACCCGCATCCTGCGGATGCCCCAACCCCCTTGCTCTCAGCTTTGATCCGCCTATTCAATGGTGAAGATAAAATAGATAATCCACCTGATCAGGGGAGGATACCCCAGTGGTAGAATAGGTACCTCTACCATTGCCTCCCCAAGTTTGATTCTGGTACAGGAACTTTGGGTAGGGGACAACTATGACTGTGTTGGCGTTTTGCACAAATGCCCCAAACCAAGATAGCGAATAGCATAGGCAGTCCATGGAGTTCCTGGCCTATCATAAACCATTCATAGGGGTTTTCTGGATTTTATCCTCCTATCCCATTCATTCTATTTTCCCTCAATCAGTGCGGTATTGTCCTCAGGTTGGCCCACCTCAAATAAAATATATAAAACAATCCGCCTGATCCCCCCTCCCCCTCTTCCATGGTGGGTTAAGCGGTTCACTGATGCTACACCTGGTAGGTTATTTTTCCTTTTTTTGGTATCTCACCAATCAATTAAGGCGTTTGGTTCGTGTTTTCAGTTTGCTTATTTGGTTTTGTATCAGTAATGTCCATCTCCTGGTCAGCTTACCTTGAATAAATTCTAAATTTAAAATTGTTGGGATTGACCAAAAACTATACCCCACCTTCAGATCTTCCAGGCATAATCATGCAAGCTCATCATGCAGCAGGGCATGGAGTCATCCTCAAGGATTTTAAACTAAATCAATAAAGGTATTAGTGGAATCCTTAAAATTTAACATTCAAGAGGTGTCAACAAAACCCCAAGGATGTCAAGCCCATCAGTCCAATAATCCCAAAGCACTTTTAGGGTAGTTATGACTAATTTGGCATAGCATACAGTGTCTATAGGTATTATAGGACTTCCCACTAGAGTGAACAACTTCAAATACATCATAGTAGCAATTTAGCATCTCACTAAGTGGATCAAAACTTAAGCCAACAGAGATCCGGATCAATATTGACTAGTAAATCAAAAATGGAACAGATAATACATTAACATGATTGTCTGCAAGTTATACTCATGTAATTGCAATTAAAATCACATCTCAAGTTTTTATGAAGCTGAATGAGCTAATGGAAATCTGCAGAGTTCTTACCATCCCTTATCATTCTGAGACCAATGGGATGGTGGAACATGCCATCAGAAACTTATTACAAGCCCTTCAGAAGTTTGCTAAAGGACATTCATTTTAAAGGTCTACATATCTAGACTCATCTGTTTTGCTTACAATAATAGCTATGATAGTGTTATGGGATAATTATATTTCCAGATTTTGTACAGTCATCAATATGCGCTACCAAATTTGCTACATTCAACCAATGCTGATAACGATTAGATTTATCATCTGAGTACTTTGACTGACTGATAAAAGCCCTACTTAAAATCAAGAATGAATATTATTGGGCGGCTCTGACTAAGAAATTTAGGCAGGAAGAGAGAAATAATTTACTTATGCTCTCACTGGTTAGCTTTGCAGTAGGCGATCAATTTGCTTACTGCTTTACCTAAGTATTTGTCAGGACATATGAGTTAACTACTTTATAAAAGGACTTTATGTTGTACTTTATCAGAGCTTGGATGAAGCATAAACCATTTGAAGCTTGATTGGTGGGAGAATAGTTGATCATGTTCACGCTAAATTTCTCTGGCCTTTTCATGAACTAGATGATCATCCAATTGAAGATTGAGTGGTAAATTAAGTCAAGGGGGAAGCGTTGTATATTTGATTGACTTGATTTCTGACTTTCAAACTATAGTTGCAACAAGATCCCAACTCCATTATTAAATTTTACCCTAAAACAGGTCAAATTTTGGTCAACCCTGTGACTTCCCATTTGCTCTCCTCTTTTGATTAATCAACTCCTTCCATAATTTCATCGTACTATAATTAATGATCATTGGCTTATGGCATTCAGCCCAACCTCATCTTTGCCATTCCATCTGGTGCAGAACGCCTTGCTGCTCCTCGTGCAACAGCCACCATCATACCACACCACCCTACCATAGCCCAACAAATCCCACCCCGCGCTAGTGTGGCTGCAGCGCCAGATCATTTCTTTTGGGCTCGGGTCGATAATGGTAGGCAGATTTGTTCCCTCTGCTTTGGCATCGACCATGCAAAAAGAGCGTGCCCTAAGGCCAAATCCGCTGATGCAACTTCTGAGCCACCCTCTGGAGGTTCAGTATGGGGCACTTTGCTGCCCCTCCCACCCTCCAATCTCGTTCAGTGGGCCCACATGGAAAATCAGCCCCACCCAAAACCTCCATCCTCACTCTCCCACCTAAATCTAAGCCAGCCAATCAGAGCAATGCTTGGACCAACATTCACACCCAAGCAGCTGCCCATTCGCCCAATCCTACCCACTCAAATTCAAATACCACTATTCCAGTGAACCAAAATCCATGGGATCTATTGGCTGAAACTGACGAATCAGGTAATATCCTCATTAGTAAGCATACAGGTCAACCTCTCTGCCATGGCGATTATGGTCGGGCAGAATTTTTCCTTCCCGACTTTGATGAAACCCCTACCCCTCGCCATTTCGCTCCTCTACCCAATACAGCCCCCTTCCAAAGTGACCACCAGCTCGCCTTAGCTGCGGTGGCCTCTCCTCATTGCCCAAAACTACGCACCGCGGTGGCCCAGTCAGTGGCTCAGCTCCAGCATGGCCTGCCCACCATCTTCTTCCCCCCGACTTCCCTGAATCTCCCTGCAGTGACATCTCAAAACTATTTGATGATGCTGAAATCGCTGTTATGAATGTCGCAACGCTTGCTTCATTCAACCCCTCAGCCAAAATCACCCGCCACAGTATCTCCCTTTTCACCCAACTTCCTGAAGCCCGAAAAGAAGCTGAAGTTCTCCTCGCAGCTTTTGTTGAAACACTTTCCCATCATTATCTTGATGCAGAAGTGGAAAACTCCTACTACGCTGACCTCAGCCCCCACTATGCAGATGCCCCAACGCCATGGCTCTCTGCTCTGATCCGGTACTTTAACCAACACCCCTTGATCGAGGTGGGTCTTTCTGAAAACCAACCCCCCGACCCCTCCTCACCCTCTGCCATGGTGGGTTAAGCAGTTTCTGCTTCCCACCTGGTTAGTAGTTTGTTTTGCCGTTTTGAGTGTTGTGATCAGTACTGTCTGTCCCCTGGTCAGCATACCTCGAATAAATCTAAATAATTAATGATCATCATCACAAGACCTCAATTTAATATTAAATGAAGTTATTAAATTATAAATTATTCATCTATTCCAAATAAAGGATTTCTTGTATTGTCAAAAATTAATCATTTTTGTGTATGTCTTTGGCCTAGTATTACCTTTACTAAAATTTAAGATTTTAAACGCTTAGTTATAGTATATAGTAGAGCTAGAGTTGGACCAGACAACAATATCCTGTGCAAGTATTATGTAAAGGGACCCGCACTACACTCCATAAGTCATTACAACAACCCTACAAATCAACATATAAACCCAAGAAGGAGGGGACAGTGTTGATGATAGGAAGAGCCTGCTAGCACATCTGTTTTAGAGATTGATAAAGCTTTTAGAATTGACGCCAAAAAGGCCTGGATTAGTCAAGAAGGGAATGGTTAGCACATTATTAGCTATGTACCACCAGCTCAAGTAGATACTAGGGTGAGAAAGAGTGAAAATCATATAGGAAACCGCTATCCTGCTTGAAATTGTTTATGCTTAGTGGTCATTTCAAATGCGGAAGACTCTGTCATGCTTCAGGACTTTCGCCCATCTGAGGAATCTTCCCCATATGGGATTCTCATAGGAACCCTTAAGAATGGGGTAATTTTTTAGAGCACGCGGCCCCAGCAATTTCTTCCTATCACATCCAACATGTTCATTGATTGGAGGAACAGCACCATGGGAATCCAGTTTATGAAGATCTTTCAAATATGCGCCACTTATCAGACCATGAGGAGCCTGAATCCATTCATTTATCGTATGCACAAGCAGCAGCTATTCACACACTGTTCATTAACAGATACGCTAAGGGTCAGAAAACTCCAGGGATATGTTTCTCATTCAATCTTTTTAACCCTTACCGAGTTACATAAATATGGTTGTGCTTATTTCTTGATTCCCGTTCATATTTCAGTAGGGCAACACAAGGTAGCAATAACTGCCTTGGTGAACGCTGGTGCCACAGAGAGTTTCATAAACCTTAAGGTGGTTTAAGCTTGAGTTTTTGCGTACACCCTCAGTTCCTCAGTTTTGGCAGCATCAAGAATTCCTATGCTCACACTCCCTCTTTGTAAACCTGGCATTTTGTAACTCATAAATATAAATTTGTAGCCCACTTCGTAGCAATCTCAGAATTTTATAAACCCAGTGTTTTAGGGGTAAGATGGTGGTGCCGCTAGTCAGAGAATATCGAGTTTAAGCATAATATGTTATCTTTCTCATTAAATGATCACTTGAGTACGATCCCTTTCTTCCCACATCAGCAAATGGTAACATGATAGCAGCAATCATTGAGTTCCTTTCTAAGGATATTGTGCCGGTGCTGCCTACTATTCCCTTATCCTTGCTCCCTTTAAATCAGTTTTTTGATGTGGATGGGGCTAATAAGTTGCCATGTCACTCGAAGTTTGAATTTGGTTTTAATAATGGTGGATCTCATTAGATCATCTGTACCCTATATCTGTCATGGAGTGTGCTAACAATAATAAGGCTAGCCTGGAACTCCGGGTGATTTACCACCAAAAACCCAAGCCAGAATGCCGCAGGCACAGCTGTCCAAATTGACGTGTTAAATATGAGAAGACCAGTCATGAGGACCAGCTAAGGGGTGCTCAGATCGGGGATCATCTCACATTTTATTCATTTTTTTATAAAATACGAGGGTTATTTGGAAAGTAAAGTCCAAATAACCCTCATATTTTTATAAGAAATTAGATTTTACTTTCCAAATAACCCTTGTACATATGGCCTAGATCTTTTGGGTCTCTTGGATTTTTATTTTAAACTAAAGGGGTGGAAAATCAAGAAGAATAAAGCAACAGTGGTACCTGTTGGGGACCATTGCTTATAAGAGCACTAAGGAAAATCGTGAAACATGCACAATTGCCAGGAGGAATAAATTTGAAAAGATCTGGAAAATTGGGCTGTCGGATTTATTTTGCAACCAACTTGAGTTTGGACTGATCAGCTAAATTTGTTTCAGGCTTGTATTCAACTTTTTCGTCACACGCATGCATTTTATGATGGCAGAAACTTTTTGGTCAGCTTGCAGATAGCACCCAGGGCCAGGCCACATAAGCTGGGCCCAGTTGGGGGGAAGGGGTTGACCGTCCCCATACCTGTTGTGGAAAGGTGTGGTAAAGATGTCATGATGGGGCCTCATCAGGTTTGGGGTGTTTCATTCAGTCTCACCAGATATCAGTAAACCCTCCAAATCTTTCCACCAACTTGGTGGAAGATAACGCTAGTAGTACCACAACTCTCAGTAGCCAAGAACCCACCTCTCATTTACCACATGGGCTAAAAGCCTTGGGTGATGAGAGGCACTAGTGCCAGCTTCTGCCCCATTTTAGAGCGGAATATGAATAATCCTGATCCAAATGGAGATGTTCCTGTCCACGACTTACATTACCCATCCTTTTAGAAAGGGAGGTACGCCTCTTCCTGAAAAATGAGCCGGCTCAATATTCTTGCAGGCCTTGGGAAGTTTGATGGTCATGATTACAGAAATTTTAAGGAGGGCGAGAGGCCTCATGTGCGCCACATGAAACACTTTCACCAACTCATGACAGTTGGCACAATCACAAGCACTGACCCAGATGTTTTAATAGGAAGGGAAGCCCTTCCAAGTCACCAGGTACTGAACTGAGCGTTGGGACAAGCGAAATGCCAAAATTGATCCCAACTCATACTTGACTGACTTCTCCAAAATGACTGGATTGGGGTCTATGGGTGAGACGCCGGAAAAGGGGGATATTTGGGAGGCGTTGAAAACTGGATGTTGTTTCCAGTGGGAATGGAGCGCTAAGCATAATATACCATTTCCCAATTCTCCAACAACTTCATGGGGCCCTGACCACTTATTCACAAACACGCACATAGGGCCTTGATGTGCAGATGGCAGTTATCAACTATTAACTGTGTGACACCTGAAAGTTGGGGGCAGAGAGGCGCTTTTGGTCAGAAAATTACTTATAGTCAGCAATCACTTTGGTAAGATGCTTGTGGACCAGGGACTGGGTAGGCCCTGGTTTGCTAAGCATGCTCCGCCACCCCAGGAGCCTTGGGATGAAGATAAGGACTAGGAGAAAAGAAAGGGTTATACCTCAACAACGCTTCATATAGAGAAACCCCCGTGGAGGCATGTGCGGCATTATTGTGGGCGAATGAGCCAACAGAAAATTATCCGCTCAGGTGTCCTGCACAGTGCCTTCGTAACACCAGAGTATTGCTTCAGGATTTGGTTAACCCGTTCCATCTGGCCATCTGATTGGGGGTAGTATGCAGTGGACCAACACAGTTGAATTTTTAGGATGACCAAGAGGACCATCAAGAAGCATGCTGTGGACTGAAGATCCCTATCACTCACAATCTCCTGGGGTAAGCCAAACATAGCGAAAAGATGGCGGAAGAAAATATGAGCAATCTTCTCAGAGTTGATGGAGGTCAAGCAGGGGATATACAGAGCAAATTTGGAGAACCAGTCTACAACAAACATTATTACATTGTGGCCACTTGAGGTAGGGAGCTCAACTATAAAGTCAATGGACACCAACGTCCATGGTCCCTCAGCCAGTTGCAGTGGGTGATAAGAATGTTTCGCCCAGAGCGGTCCAATTTCACACATGCACAGGTAATGCAACTAGCTATCCATGTGGTGACGTTTTTTAAATTCCATGCCAATTGTATTTATACTTTACCAAATCAAGGCACTTTCTCACTCCTGAGTGACCAATTTCCAGGAGATTGTAATTGGCCTAAATCGGTTCAGTGCAAAGTTGAGGAGGTATACATAACTGAGACCAAAACAGAATGCTTCTGCGCCCACCAAGTAATGAGAAAACTTGCGCAATGGATCCACGAGCTGTACCAACAACTCCAAGCTTTCAGGAAAAGTCATCTGGTGGGCCAAAACTTGAGCAGACAGGTCGGCGGTTAGGTCTAGATTTGCTGACAAAATTTCATGTGGGGCGATGGATAAAATTTGGGCTGGAAGAATCAATGTGGCGAGCTCTTGCTCCTCAACCTATGTGGGACAAAGATGGGATTTCAGATCAGGAAATCATGGAGAACGTTTAGTGACCCCTTTACAAATTTGAACTTAAAGTTAAAACTTCATAGGTTGTGGTACATCCAGGCTTGACAGTGTGCTAACTTCTGCAGTTTGTGGAAATACATGAGAGCTTGATGTTCTGTCCGCACCTTCACCTCATGCAAAGTGCCTTCAGGTGGTACCGCCAATGGATTAGCGCCCATGATACAGCTGACAGCTCCTTGTTGTAAGTAACCCAGTTTTTCTCCATGGACATAAATTTATAAAAATATTTGCTACCTGGTGCTCCACGCCATCGTGTTCCTGCAACAAGACCACTCCCACTGTTGTGGAAGAGGAGTTGCATGCATTCATAAAATATTTGTCTGCATCAGTATGCTTAAACACAATTGGTGACATAAATACCTGTTTGATAGCATCAGATGCCTGCTGGTATTCCTTAGTCCAATGGAACGGGACGTTCTTGCCAGTGAGGGGGTGCAGCGGCGTGGCCAGCTGTAAGAGGGTGGTAAGTTTTTTAACGAATTGATGGTGCTCAATAAGCTCTGAAATTGCTTCTGGGTGTCAGGGTAGGTCACTTGAGAATGGCCTTGAGTTTACAGGGTAGAATAGCATAACCATCTTTTAATATAAGGCTATCTAAAAAAGTAACCTCAGCACAGAAGTTGTTGAGATTCTGATATGACTGGATGATAAGGCTTAAATAGCTATGGCGGATTAGGGAAATTCTGAAAACCAGGATATTAGTTTCAAACTATTTTATAATATTGTGTTTAGGCGATTTTTATCAGATTAAGTTATTATTGGATCTCCTTCAAATAGGGTGATAAGGCTATATCAACATTTGATGAATATTGAGTACAATTGCCTCAAACCAAGGCAATGGAGAAACTGAATACCATACTCTGCCAGAACCAATGAGATATGGCAGAACTGATCACTAAGCCAAGAGAATGGTATCGTCTGAAGTCGCTGAGATATAAGAAAGATGAGATGATTTGAGAGGAAGTTGTTAGTATTTAGAGTGAGCGGAATAACAAGGATCTGAGATATATTTATTAAATAAATAAAGCATCATTTGGAGTGAATAGCTCAATATTTTATTATGTTTTTATGTGTGTTTGCGTACTGACAATCTTCATATCGTCCATCTAATTGCTCAGTGGGTTTGACCCTGTGAAAATTCTCCCAGCGTATCTTAACAATTCTGCCAAAGTCATAACAGTGGGCTTACTACAGGGGGCCCATTGAATAATTACCAAAAAAACCTAACCGCAATCATGGTCTTCACTGAAGGGGAATTATCCCAAATAGCTGCGCTACTGAAGCTGCAGAACTCAAAATTGTTGTGGATGCCGTGCTTAAAAAGCAGGAGAATATCCTTCAGGAGCGTGATGAAATAATGACTCAACTTGATAATGCAGCTAGTCAGCTGCATATACTTGAACAGCAGAACACGCAGTTCGCCAATTACCTGGATGATGCTACTGAAAGTCTAAACTGCAAGGAGCGAAAGTTAATACCTATCTTTTACCCTCCTCATCCCCATTGGGAAGCCGATGATCAAGGGGCACTTGGGAAGGATATTTTTATGACTAATATGAGACCAGCATAATGGCCGTCCTGCCCGCTGAAGAGCCCTACACTACCTAAAGAGAAGCTGGGCCTTTTTGAGCCTGTCCTTACTCAAGAGTCCAGTTATATGGGACAGAAAAATCCTCAGTACACGTCTAAGGCTCACGGTTTTGAGTGGAAGGAGGAGGTCTGCACTGAAAAACTACCCCATTTGACTGTAATGGAAACATTCACAGGGTCTTCAAATGTTTTCAGCTTGCAGTGGAAGAAGCCTCCGATTGGCAAAAGCCTAAATTACTGATATCCGCATTGGATGTCAGAAGCGCTGACCAAGTTACCTGCAACCTTCCAAACAGTTCCATTAATTAATACAATGTGAAGAAAACCATGTTTTGATTGTTTAATGGTACTTAAAAGATGTTACAGCGTAAAGCTGAGTTTCTGACTATTGGGTTCTAACTTAATGAGACCCTCACTTCATTTGTGGATCAATTTATTGTGGAAGCCCATGTGTTAATAGGAGCAAGCGTTCTTGCTGAAGCTTACGTGTTCATTGCAATGACCTCTGCTTTGAAGCCATACCATGAGCTTTACAATGTCATTTCTCCAATTTTGGATGATAACGTCCCCCTGCTCGAAATTGTTCAGTTCTTGCTCCAAATATCCATTAACTTTTTATAGCCCAATAAAGAGCGGAAACACAATGCCACTGTGGCTGGACCCTCTTATTCAGGGGAATCATTCCTTTTTGTACTGATTCCGCCTTGTAACCCCCAGCCTTATTATGATCACGCGCCCCGTCCTTGGCTGAGTTACCCCCAGCAGTTTGACTTAAGCTCCAGTCCTGCTTATGAAAATCGTCAGCATCCTAACCACCAAACTGTCCCTAATTACGCAGAACATCTACAAAGTTATCAGCTTGGATGTTCTTATAAGAACCAAGGATGTGGATCCTATGGTGAATTGTTTTGAATGCGGCTGGCTGGTCACCATGCTCAAAGTTGCCCCAACCGTCATGTCCACTATGTACAGCAGGACCAATAGTCCCAGGAAAGATGGAGCGGATTAGAGACAGGACTCTCTAACTCCTCTATTCCATCCCCAGACGTCCCACCTGAATTAATTGTAGTATTTCAAGCCGATGTCCCCCAGTATGATTATGGGATAGTTACCATCATCCAGTTGGAAGTGTAAATGTACTGACACACCACAAGCCAAGTCCGCAGTGGAAGAAGGACCTTGGATGCAACTAAAGCCATACGCTTGCCAAATATTTGATCAAGCATCCTCATAAAAGCTTGATTCCGCCGCTGATGGCCCTTCCCTAATAGGTGTGAACGTTGCCCTTCTTGTAGATGCTATTGCTAAGGAGTACCATAATGTTGTTAAGGGGATTACCTGTTTTCTTAGGAAACAAGACCCTTAAATGTCCATGTATTAAACAGTTAATATTCCTCTTATACAGAATTTACCTACTGTGACATTGTTTTAGCAAAAACCCAGGTTTGCGCTAACATAGATACGGGCGCTCCAGTAAACATAGTTTCCAACAAGTTAGTGGTGAAGAGGCACTATAACCTGTTGCGGACCACTGTAGGGTGTACGGAACCACTGGAGCGAAAAACACAGTCTCTGAGGGAGCGTACAGAGCACTTCCGTTTCAGTTTGAGTCAATCTTAATGGTAGTCCCAATGATAGTGTTACCAAACATTCATTATGAACTGTTAATTAAAACTTCTTTCATGTGACACTATGGGGCTGTTATTTATATGGCGGAAGGGACTTTGAAATTTTAGGTAGCAGATCCCAATTTACTTTACCTCCCTTGGAGTGCCAAAGGATTAAGTGCACATGGGACATATCACCTTGATTATAGTGATGTGATGATTCCAGTTTTCTACCATGAACTTAAGAGTAAGACTGGGCCCTTCCTCAGAAGATATATGAATATCAGGGGCTTCTTCTCCGAGCTGCTGGACCTATATCTATCCCTCTGGTACCAGGTAATAGTAAACACTGAGATATAGGTGGACGTTCCAGCTGTTCTTTATGGGGAGATCACTGGTCCTTATCAGCAGTTGTGGTTTAAGTCTCACGTGGCTCCAGGCATTATTCTTCCTGGTTAGGGAGAGATTAAGGTATTGTTAGTGAATATGCAGCATGAATTATTACAAATCCGCTGACACTAAATAGTAACGTTTTTACATTTGATTCCACTGGAGGAGTTTCACCAGGTTCACGAGTTTGGGTCGCTGGATGAATTTGGACTACCCTTTAAACCACAACTATATGTAATGACAGTGGTACTGCAAAAAATTTAATGGGGTTATCAGAAGAACAAAAGGATCAGGCGATAACTTTAATACAAAAATATAAGGAGATCTCTGCCATCAATGACCACGATTTAGAGTGTGTAAGGGGAGTGGTCCATTGAGTGGACACTGGGGATCATCCCCATCAGATCTTGGCCGATCTGCTGGTCTAGGGCAGTGGAAGAGGTAGTAACCAAGGAGATTGATAAGCTGCTCAAAGAAGGAATACTCAAACCATTAAATAGTCTTTGGGCTTCACCCATTCTGATTGTCAAAAAGAAGGATGGCACCAACCGGGTAGTAATAGACTACTGGAAGCTTTACAGCATTACTAAAAAAACTCTTATCCCTTGCCACAAATTTCCAATGCTTTGGATTGGTTGGGAGGAGATCATTTCTTCTCAGCAATGAATTTAATATATGGTTAATGGCAAATTGAGTTGCCCACAGCAGAACAGGAGAAATTCGCCATTATTACATCCAAGGGGCTTTTCCAACCAACTTATATGCCTCAAGGGCTATGCAATGCCTTAGCTACATTTCAGCGGGCCATGGACACCATTCTCGGTGACCTGAAGTTGTTATGTGTCCTCATGTACCTTTACAATACTAATGTCATTTTGAGTACATTCTCTGAGCATCTTACCGACTTGGAGGAGGTCTTCCACCAACTTGTGGAGGCCAACATCAAAATCAAGCCCCACAAATTCTACCTCATAAAGGACCTACTAAAGTACCTTGGGTTTGTGGTGGATGCGACTGAGTTGAGGACCCACCTGCCAAGGTGGAGACTATTCAGGAAAATGACCCCACAAAGCAGCAAACGCGATGTAAAGGTATTTCGGGATGGTCAGTACTAATGACACCTCATCCCCAACTTCAGCTGTATTGAAGATCCGTTGTTTGAGTTATTAAATAAGGATGCCCCGTTTGAATAGATGGAATGTCCCAATGCTCATTTAATTTACTTTGAATGGCACTAATCAGCGCGCCATTACTGCACTACCCTAATTTCAATAAAGAGTTCATTGTTCATATGGATGCGTCCCTTTCCATCAGTAAGGCGGTCCTATCAAAAGGATGATGAAGGGGAGTAGCACCCAGTGGCGTTCTGCAGTCAAAGCCTCGATTGTTATGAACGTAATTACACTGTGACCAAGCAAGAAATCTTAGAGGTAATATATGCATATAAGCAAATTTAGGGTGTATTTGCATGGAGTAAAGTTTATTGTCAGAATGGATCACGCTTCATTATGCTGGTTGTAGAACCTCATGGATCCTGAAGGGCGCCTAGCCCGATGGGCCCTCAAACTGCAGGTTTATGACCTCGAAATTCTTCACTGACCCGGAGCAAAAAACCTGAATGCTGATTACTTATCGAGATTACCCACAATTGTGGTTATGGCGGATCTGAGTGACAAAATGTTTGATAAGATGATCAGAGGCAAGTACAACAATGAACCACCTCCATTCATCAAAGTATTGGATTGAATAAGGGCGAATACGTTCCAGAATAATGGTGAATTGTATAAGCAAATAGGGGACAATACTGTGAATATCCTCAGGCCTTCCACCCAGCCTAATATTATTATGAACGCACACTAAGCGGTTGGACATGGTGAAATATGTAAGGGCCTGGATTTGCTGTGATCATAATATTATTGGGAGAGCATGAACTTCGACATGCTTGAAACTATTTTTTGCTGCCACCAGTGCCAATTGGAAAAGCCGTTCTGCCATAAGACCTTGTACTGGTTAGTGAAACCACATTTTGCTTGGCATACATTTTCCCTGGATGTCGTTGGCCCTCTACCGATAGGAGCTAACTCGTCCAAGTACTTTCTGGTGGCTATTGACCACTTGATCAGGTGGGTTGAAGCATGGGTGATATGTGATTTGGGGGTGGTCACAATGGCCAGGTTCATTATGGAATGTATTATCCAGCGACATGGCTACTGCCCTGGCTTGAAGATGACATAATAAAGAAGACAAACACTAAGGATAAAGCGCATGTCAGGAGGCCAAGAGGGTCAAGTTGTCAGGCCTCCCTGACCTTAAACATACTTTAAACCAACGCTGGGTTAAGGCGAGGTATGCCCAGGTTGATCATAGGGATGTAAGAGATGTTTAGCCCTGTATTATAGCAGGTGCATTAAAACGAACCAGCTTTGCAATAAAAAATGATAGTTTAATTCGATTTCTTGGTGAACGGGGTCTCAAAACCTGTTTGGCTTTCAAAATTTCCAGCTCAGCTCAGCCTTACCTACAATTGGTAACCTGAGTTTGGTCAATTATCAAGTAAAGCATACTGCCTGATGGAAGCAGCACTTATTGGTGCACCTCAGCTTAGCACCACTTCCATTAATTAATTATTTTCCTGAATATCCTTAAAATTGTCTTTTTAATACCATCACTATTGTTGGTTGACTCCACATAATAAAGAACCCCTCGGTAGTATACATTTTATATACGTTATCTTGGACAAACCTGTGCGCAGACCTCTTTGAGGAGATCTTGTGCAATGGTAGATCTTTAATTTTAACAACCATAACTCTCTCCGCTTGTGCACTGCTGGGTCACACAGCCTCCCTCCAACCTAGGCCACCTATGCACCCACTCTCAGAGCACAGCTTAGGTATAGAATTCACTTTTGGGGTTCACTCTAGCCTGGTTTTTAATCTGGGTTTTGTTCTTATATTTATTGTTAACCACTCTCGCCTTAAGTTACTACATCTCAAGCACCCTCTGTGGGCTCTACTAACTTCACTACTAACGACTAGGTCCCTGGCGTTGAGTTTGTGCACCGTGCACCACCCCGCAGGGAACAGGATAGTTATAGACACTCTCCTTACAGCTTTCCTCAGTATATTTTCACCAATAATAGAACCAATTTCACCTCGCACATCCTGACAAAGTTAAATGAGCTGATGGGCATCCGCAGGGTTCTTACGACCCCATACCAACCTGAGTCTAATGGGATGGTTGAATGCGTATGTGGGACCTTGGTGAACATACTACAGTAATTAGTAATGGATTGACCTTATATTTGGAGTTCCCTCCTTTCCACTGCTGTGTTTGCCTATAATATTAGCTACCATTTTCCCATGGGAAGAGAACCTTTCAACTACTATATTGGCGACACCAGGATCTTCCATCATTGCTTTATTTGTGCGTATTGGACACCAGAGGATTGAAACCCCACCACTATTTGATTACCTTGTGGACACATTGATCAAATTGAAATTGAAGAATATTACTTCAGCTTAGGCAAGAAGATCAATAATTAGGCTGCTGATTAGGTACGGTGGACCAGGTTAGCTTAGTTTAAGGAGGGGGATATGGTAATGTTCCATGTCCAACATGGGTTGGACAGAAGCACAAATTGGCCAGCATCTGGATTGGCCCGTTTGAAGTCACTGAGAAAACAGGTGTCAATGCCTATACTATTAAGGATCCCATAAGCAGTTGGATCGTTAACCAAGCGCACATGAATTTTCTCTAGCTGTATAAGCAATAGGAGCCTTATCATCCATTCAAGGGGGGTAATGTCAAGATTCTGATATGACTGGACAATAAGCCTGAAATAGCTATGGTGAAATGGGGAGATTAAGCTGACCAGGATATTAATTACAATTATTCAAGCGCCTTGAGTTGAGGTGATCTTGGGTCAGATTAGGGGTATTATTGGATCATCTTCAAATAGGGTGATAAGGTGATATTGACATTTGATGAATAATGAGTACAACTGCTGTGAACCAAGGTGATAGAGAATTAAATACCATACTCTGCCAGAACCAATGAGATATGGCAGAACTGATTACCAAGCTGAGAAAATGTATCATCTGAAGTCACTTAAATATAAGTGAGATGAGACAATTGAAGAAAGCAGGTTGTTAGTAGTTTATAGTGAGCGGAACAGTGTTGGTCCACTGTATATATACCATTTTTACTTCAATTTTACCATTTTGCATTTTGATTTTAACATTTTGAATTTTAAATTGCTACATTTTGCATTTCAATTTAACATTTTTCATCTTCATATTTATTCCAGGTAAGCTGACCAGTAGACGGACATTACTGAAACTAAAGCTAAACTAAAAACTAACGTGACTAATTGGTTCAGACAAAACGCCCAAATAAGCGGATTGAGTGGAACACTTCAAACAAAACAAACCAACCAGGTGGGCAGCGGAAACCGCTTATCCCTCCATGGTGGAAGGGGATGGGGGATCAGGGGACTCATCTTCAGCCGCAGCTTCTTCCTCCCATAGTAGAGTACGTGTCAAGGCAGATGGTAAGGGCGTTGGGGCATCTGCTGCATGTGGTTTGATATTACTAATAATTGGTAAATTATGGAAATTGCCAGCAATGAAAATGGCACTGATATATTCAGCTAAAGATTTTTCAGCTTTAATCTGGGCGTCTGGGAGTTTAACAAACGTGGTGATGTTGGTTCAAGTAATTTTAGCTTTTGGGTTCCATGGTATAGTTACCACGCTCTGGATAGCATCATTACATTTTTGTGTAACTGTTTCACTGTGGTTTTACTCTTTTGAGTAAGACTTTCAGGGATAACAGGAGGTGGAATTCCTCCTGTGAGCATCGCCACTGATTTGGTGACAGCGTTACAAAGGGTACGGCAATCTGGTGTTGCAGCTGCTTTGACTGCGAGCTGTTGATCACTGCAAAATGATTTGGCATTTGGCTGTGGGGTATATAGTTGAGGGGGGTATTTGGAGTCCCATTCTGCATTAACAAACCGCTCAATTTGCAGAGATGGTTCTTCAATGAGCTTACCTGATTTGTCAATTTCAGCCAATAGCTTTCATGGGTTTTGGTTGGATAGGATTGGGGAATTGGCGTACATTTGAGGTTTAGTTGATTCATTGGAGGAAGCATGGGACCAAACTGGGATCTAATCTGATGCTTGATTGGAGGAATCATGTTTGGCATTGGGGCGAGGAGGAGGCTGATTGGTGGCTGCAGGTGCAGCTTCAGCTTCCAGTTTTGGGGGAGGGGAGGTAGGATTGTGCCCTATGACAGAACTTGTATGGGGTGGGCATCAGATTGGAGGTTGGCGGATGAGTCATATGATCCACCTGAAGTGGTAGAGGAGGGGCACTTGCATTTCAAATTGTCCCACTTGAAACATGATGGACAGATCATCTGCCCACCCTTGACATGGGCTCAAAACTGATGGTCAGGCGCTGAAGGAATAACAGTGTGGAGGGGAATCAACACGGCCATTTTACTAACTTCAGGGCTGATTGTGGCATATGCCCAAGGCCCAGCGAGTTGTGTGGCCCCATTTGGGACCACAAATTGTAAGATGGGGTTGGAACCATAGGCTGCCAAACCGCCCATCAGCTCCTGGTGGAGCACTTCTGGGGGAGGTGGGTGGGAAAACCAGCAAACTGGACCACCAAAGTGGTGTCCGCTGGGAGCTGGGTCTGAGTTGTGGGAAGAGGGGTGCCCTGAAATACCAGGGGCACAGTTGCTGCAGTGCCAGCATCAGCTTTGCAGGTAAAGCCAAGGTCAAAATACCCCTTGTAGGGACGGAAATTGATAAATCTGGCAGGTGTCATCACCGCCTGTGCCATTTTGATAATGACTTGGTCGTGGTATGGGAATAGTTTCCCAGATTCAACCCTTAGGCCTTAGCGCATGTTGCTCCAGGGGAGCACTAGGGGCAGCATGGTACCACTTGGGTATGAGCAAGGTGGGCGTCTAAGTCCTTGGGTGGAACGAATCAGCCCATAGGTTTGGAATGACTGGGTGAGCCAGTCCGAGTTCATTTTCCTGCTGGACAGAAAATGGATGGGGGAGTTTCGCCGCTGCCCCACACTGGAGCAGCCAGCGGAGAATATGAGGACATCAGAGCAAAACTATAACAGTTGATTATGATTTTCTTTATTTATTCATGTAATTTTGCTCAGAAAGTTATGTGAGCAGAAAGAAGTAACTTTTGCATTTCTTTTTTTTAGTACTAGATGGTCCCAACCTGAGGGGGGATTCATCGATGTTTATTGAATTACGCCTGGGCTCCTAAGAGCCTGAGGCGAGGGAAGGAGGGAGTAGGCATCGAGAAAGGGAGGGGGGTTTGCGCGCCAGAGCCGTGCTGCAGTGACAACTGAGCTGGGGAGGGTAGGCGACATAGTGCAGACCTTCAGGGCCATCTCAAAGTGTACCTGAAAGTGGGTGATCATGTGTGGAAGGGTCCACACCTGCTGGTCAAAGGCAGCACGAAGGAAGTAGTTATGGATGGTCCAGATGGCTGTGGCATAGGCGAGGACACGGAGGGGTCAGTGGCAACCAGGCAATGTCTGCTCGAACATGAGGTCTTGCACAGGGTGTCCAGACCAGGGCTGAGCATGGAAGAGCGCGCGGGCCTTTGGCCAAAATGCGGCGACACCTGGACAGGTGAAAAAACGATGGAGGTGGGAGTCAATAGGCTCCACACAGTGGGGCAGATTCGGTGCTGGAAGGTAGGGCCAGTCCAGTCCCCTGTCCTGTATGAACAGTGGAGCACCCTCCATAAGGTGTTGGACACCTTTGCTGACAGGATGGGGTGATAGACGTCCTTCCACAATTCCTTAAGGTCAAATCTCACGGAGGGAGGGAGGAGCTCAAGGAGTCTTGGGCGGATGGGAGGACGATCTTGGGGGTGAGGCGAGTTGTGACAACTTGTCCATTATGCACAATTGCATGGCGACGGGGGCTGAGGCCAGGGCCTTCCCTTCTGTATGGGAAGGCATGGTGGATCCGCGCGCCTACTCGTTTCAGGGCTTGGAGAGCCTGGTTCCAGTAGGGGGATGAGGATGGTTTTAGGCGATGGCCTGGGTGGTTTGTGAGCCACTCCCCTAATGAGTTCAGATATGCTCTAGGAGGACCCAGAGCTGCTGACACTGACTGGCGGAGGGCGGGCGCCCATTGGGGCATGGGGGTCGCGTCCCAGCAGACAATCGGTCATAGGAACTTCAGGAAGATTGTGGTGGCGTGGGATCGCGTGTCCAGAAGCCCTAGGCCCCCTTCATTGCAGGGTCGGGCAATGGTTGAGAGGGCCATTGGTGGATGGTTTGAGCCCCAGATCCAACAGCGGAGGAGTACATTGAGCCGCGTATAAAAGGCATCTGTGAATGGGCAGACGTGCGCTAGGAACCAGACTTTTGGAGAGGAGGAACACATTGGCCATCAGAGATCGACCCTGGGGGTGATGTGCCGCCGGTTCCAGCTGGCAATCATGGAGTTAACTGCGAGGAGCAAGCCTCATTGTCTTTTAGCGCAACTCCTTGTTGGTTGGTGAGAACGCCCAGGTGACGGAAGGTACCGCGCTCAGGTTCAATACAGAATGGTCAGGGGAAGGT
>JAKSZP010003290.1:0-45235 GCA_022478985.1 Massospora cicadina
GTTTCTCCAACTCCTCTATATGCTTGGTCATTTTAGCTATCTCCTCATGAAACTGTCAGATGCGTTCTCAATCCACCTCCCATTCAGTTTTCTAGAATAAAATTTTCAAGCCAAGTTCGCCCTCTTTCCGCTTCAAAGAGGCAACTTTTCCACATAGGTTGTTATTAACTATTCCTAATTGTTTGAGCATCTTCTCTGCCTTGATCATACGCTCCTCTAATGCACTAACATCAGCATGAGATGCCAAGCTGAGCACATTTTCATTGACAGCCTGTAGTTTCTCCCAGAGCTTTCAAAGCTTTTCCTTAAAAGACATTGTTATTTTAATTTGGCTTTTGACACTCAACTACCCCCTGTAGTGAGTAAAAATGTTAAAATCTTGGGTTTTGTTGGTTCACTTTTAGCCCTGGATTTCAACTGCACAGATTCGTGGATCCTTGCGTTGATTATTTGAAAGAAATTGAGTAACTGGGGCAATAGTATGAAGACTATTACTAGAGTTGAATCCCCAAAAGCCACGTTGTGAGTATTGTCCAAAGCTATAAAGGTGCTTCTTTGTTTTAAAGATGTTCGTGTACTATTAGGGAACACTTTCCCTATTCCCTTCTCGCAGAGCCAAGTGGAGATTTTGATATTGCCAACCTAAGGATATCTGATCCTTGCACTCTTCTCTTAAGATCAAAATGTTTAAAACAACCAATGTTTAAAAAACTAAGCTAATACCAATTAGAATCTGCTTTTATTAGGGAATAATTTGGGTTTTTATAGTGAAATTGGCACACAACTTTTCAACTGTCCGCTGAGAATATTTGTGCTCCTATACTGGTTTGACCCTCAGTGTTAGGAACCAAATCTCATTGGGTACCATTGCCTTGGGTTTTTTAGGCAGCGTAATCCTTGGGTGTTCAGCTGACCAAACAATTGAATTAGGTACTTGAAACCAATTGTTTTAGCCATTGACAATTCCACTCTTCCTCTGGCATTCAAACCTTTTGGTAGTTTCTGATGACTCTAATCCATTCCACTCTGAAAAATTCCTATAATTTGACTATCAGCTATTCTCATAATCTCGAATTATTGCTTAATTTCGTTGGGGATGATGCCTGATGAAATTATTTGTCAGTGACCTCAAATATCATTGAGGATGATGCCCAACAATAATTCATTAGTCAACAATCTCTAATACCATTTGGGGATGCTGTCCAATGATATTCATATCAATCAGTCACTATTGCCAATCCTCTACAATTATAACTTAATCATTGAATCTTATATTCGGTCAAAGGGTTGAATTATGTGGTCATATACAATTCCAACAGGTACTCTTTACAATATCATCCCAACTGATCAGGTAATCCTTTCCAATTGTATGTGCGTCAAATTAACTCCAAAGTATTTTCTTTCCAAGGATGACCAATGGTGATTCTGTCATTGTGGTCCCAGATGATTTCCAGGTGAAGTGGTCCAGCAGGAACCCATAGGCGCCCCTGATACCAAACCATCTCATCCTTTACATGATAACCCCTGGTTAGATCCTCCTAATTCATCACGCTCTTATCAAGTACCTTAGTATATTTGGCCAATAACAGATGAGAAAGGACTACCTTTCTGAACAATTTGTAATACTCCACATTTTCCAACGAGCAAGCGCTGGTCTGTTGGCTGTGGTAGAGGGAAGTTGAGACAAAATCTTACCTGGCGGAATCATCAACAGGGTGTTATGAACCTCTAACTCCTTTGTATCAGGAGCTAATGCAGGATTGCGGCTCAAAGCATCTGCCAACCCAATCTCCTTGCCCTTAGTGAACTCATAAAAAAATGCAAATTGGGCAAGGGTCTTATGCCAACGGGTCTACTGTGGGGTTAAGACTTGATGGGCGCGGTAGTACAACAAGGCATAGTGATCTGTACATATGCAGAAAGGTTGGGAAGAGCCATTCAGGTGATGACGCCAATAAAAAGCACACCACTGCTAATAACCCTTTGTCATATATGGTGTATTTTAACTCAAGTAGACATCTTTCTATTAAAATATCCTACCAGATGCTCTATTCCATCTTCGCCCACTTGATTTAAGGCAGCTGCTATGGAGAAGTTGGAGGCATCAGTCACATAATGAACTCCTTTTCAGAATTGTAAAAACTTATTGGGATTGATTACTTTCAGCCAATAACCCCTATAA
Organism: Massospora cicadina; assembly: GCA_022478985.1. NCBI lineage: Eukaryota > Fungi > Entomophthoromycota > Entomophthoromycetes > Entomophthorales > Entomophthoraceae > Massospora > Massospora cicadina. Next base: position 2,183 of record JAKSZP010003290.1, read on the forward strand.
ACTTATTACTTGCACAGGTTTGGTATTTGTGCAATTCATCTGCGTTGTATAGTATTTGATATGACCAATTGATAATAGTATGAAGACTATTATCTGTAGTTAAATGGAATTCTTAGATCTTGGTCTGACGCTTGGCCAGTATTTCAGCTCAAAATACTTATGATGTCTTGAAAATAGGGATTTGTTTCCTAATACTGTCTAACCCAATCTTCTCTTAGATTCCCAAAAACAGTTTCTCCAGTTTGACACAAAGTCAGCAGCAATCCCCAATTTGGTTACGCTTCTTCTCTGGATCTCCACTCTGATCCTTAATCTTTTCCTTAAAGAGTTTCCCAATTATCACACACAGCAATAATATCCTTGAGAAAGAATAAAACAAATTGATGCTGATAAAGTTTACTAAGCTAATATATCTACTGTATACTTTGTACTAAACTCTGGTTAAACTGTGGTTTTTATTATTAGTGAATTCTAGGGATTATATAGTGGGGGATTCGGCGCCCAACCCTCAGTTGACACCTCTTTGATGAAATGGCAGCCATTGCCATTGAATCACCCATCCTCATCTCAGCAGCAATGGTCTTCCCCATCCTGGCTAGAAAACCGTCATTGGACATACTTGAGACCTAAAACAGAAAAAGTCAGAAAATGTGTCCCTAACATTTTCCTCTTGATCCAAGTGAACCAACATATTTGACAAACGAAATGCTTAGTTAATGGGACTTGTTACCCATTAAGGCAGGTCACAAACCAAAAGATTGATTTGCTAGCTGCAGCTGGCATCACTCGCCTCATAATTTACTACTTAAATTCCCAATCAGTCAGTGATAAAATCCAACCAATCCCAATTGGTACACCTGATAGTTAATCAACTCTCAGATGCCCCTATTTCGTCAGCAACTCTGCCTGAAAATATTATAAGCATTCATCTGAATTGATCTTCAATGGATCTGATCAGGCGAATAACCTAAAATCCCTGAACATAGTTACCCTGAAATCAGAGTCAACCGATTTCCAATTCACTTCGCATTAGAGAATTATCCCCTAGTGATTCCTGGTAATCTAGCCGGCAGGGAATATGGGCAAAAATCCCAGCACATCCCCCCTCTTGCCTATTTTTTAGCGAGAAAAGGACTGGGGCAGGAGAGCACCACTTTGGACACTCAGTGAAAGACTTCATCTGTTCAAGTGGATACAATCACCAGTACTCAACGCTGCTCAGGATGACCTTCAGCATGTGGCTCTCTTCCTCTTCCTCCTCACTACTGCCTTCTCAGAGAGCGGTCCCCACAACCTTCTGTCATGCTGGGCTGATCGATTTACTTATGATGATATTAATCCAAGGATCCAGTTTTCCCCCTGTCAGGGCATATGACCTGCTTTCATATTTGGGATTCTTGGTCTGGCATCCTTGAATTTCTGATTTTCTCCTCATCCTTGACTTGAGGCTCTCTCCATCAATGTTTGTTTCATGGACCAATTAAGAATTCTCATTAATGTTTGCCCTTGTTATTTTTCTTCTAATAACCTCTATGCTCATATCATTCTTAAGTCTTCTTTAGAGAGCTTATACCATTAGTTTTGAGATTAATTTCTCTGAAATTGGAGCTTAATTGATTTTAAAGTGCATAATGTCGACTATCATATATGTCTGACATCCCTCCTCTCATCCAGCTCATATGTCAAATTCTGAGTCGTGGTACCAACAGCTTCTCAACAGTTTATCTGATCAAGATCTTTTGCTCTTCCAGCAGATGAGTAAGGCTGCATGACAGAACCTATTCTACGGTCCTTACAGGACTCATACGCCTAGTCTGGCTCCAGTGGCTATTCCTTCCATGGAATTACTGGAAACGATAACCAACCCCTCTGAAACCAGGCTAACAATCATCTCAAATGACTCACAGCCAATCCTTCTTCTGTCATCGATTCAAAAGTTAGATTTTAAAACTTCCCTTGATTTGGCTCCTTTCGCAGATGCGCCTAACATCATCTTTGATGCTCCTGAAATAATGCCATTCGCTCTTGATTGTTCCTTTCTCGCCAGGTTGGACTTGCTTCTGGAGTTTTTCTTCTGACTCACTTAATACTACAAGCCAGTTGTCTTGGTCACCAAACTCACCATTGGCAACAGCATTCATTTTGAACTCCCCTATGCAGAATTAATGGCCCAAGTCACTAAGTCTTTATCAATAGCGCTGAATTCTTCTGATATTGAGAACATCCTAGATTGGGATATCGCAGCTTATGCTTTTATGCTTTGCCAGCCAAGTTCTTTAAAGTTGGGTCACAAAGCTTCCAGCCTCTCCCAGCTTCCATCACCCCTTCTTCTTCTGCTTCCAAGACTCTCATAGTCATTGCTTGAAGGATTCCATTCAACCCTTGCATAACTATCTCGTTTCTGCGTGTCCCATCAGTATCTTCCGCTGATAGCTTTAATAGGGGGCATGATTTGGCTACCCCCATCTAGTATCCCTCGTTTGCTGCTAGCCCATATATCCGGCGTTCTTGATGAAGCCTGTCAGCAAGCGCTCAAGGCTAATCTTCCATCTCTGGTACTATATCAGGATTACTCGGGATTATTCACTGACTGCCTCTTTCTGTACTGTTGCTTCCCTCCCCGCTCTGGGGTATTGCATCTGGCTTCTTCTGAAATCTCAATTTCCCTTCCCCTAGTCGCTTTCTTGCAGGGATCTGCATCTTCTCACCAAACTTGGTTTTGTGTAGGTCAAGACCTCGCTAGCATCTGATCTCACATAGATTTTGATGGTTTATTCATTCCTACAGTGATCCATCCTCCCTCCCCCAAGAGGCGACATAGGCGGAATCATCCCTGAACTGAAGATAATCAATAAATAAAAATTATAAAAATATAACAGTTTTTTCTATGCAGTTTTATTAATCTCTTTTTTTCCATTATCTTTATCAATCTTTTATTTTTTCCTTTTTTCCATGGGACTTGACCTTATTTTGGTTCAGCGGTCCATCTTTTTATTTTTTTCCCTAAACCAGATCCTAGGTATTTTTAGATAAACCAGTTTTTTATGGTTCAGAGTTCCTTTTTTACTTGACCTAATCATTAATACATAACCAACTTAATGGTTCAGCGGTCCTTCAGGAGCTATTTTTTGTTATTTTTTTATTGTTCCATTGCTTCAAATACTTAGCATGGACTTGATTTACTACTCTTTCATCCAAGAGGTTATTAATGGAGCAGTCATTTATTGCCGTCTTGGCAATAATCTCAAATGGACCCAATTACAATGCATCCAGTTTTGTTTTTTCTCCCAAAACCATGTGTATTGCAATAGGAAACTCTTTCGCCTATTTGATATTCTGATAAGGCCAGTCAGTTCTTATCATCCATTCAAATTTTGCTCATATCCTTTTCTTCAAAGTTGTATCAAAAGCTTGCAATTGCGTTTTGATCAGTGTAACGGATGGGGCTCCCAAGGCTCAGCCTGCCGCCAGCCCTAAACCACCACCCCCATATGTGGCCATACCAACTCCGTATGGTCCTGTCCAAATGGATGGCCTTGCTGGGCATCTGGGCTGAGGTGCGGTGCACCAGCCTCTGTTGCCTTGGGCCCCCAGGCTGAGGTGCGTCCCTATGGCCTCTGTCACCTCAGGGTTACCCAGCCAGGATGTGTTTAACTGGCCTCTGTCACCTTGGGCCACTCTGGCTCCTTCCCCTCTCACCAGGGCAAGGCCACTCTCAAGAGGATCCCAGTGCGTCCACCCCCTCTCCTCTCCTCCTCATCGCACCATTATCCGCACCCCCAATCCTTGCTTAGATAAATAAATTTAAATAAACAGATCCAGCGAATAGTGGCCTTTAATGGGAATGGACTCGAAGTCAGAATAGAATTCCAAAGTGAGGTCCAATGGGCTGACCTCACTTTGATATACTTTTCCTAAAAAGGCTAAAAGAATTGGAGGTAGTGAGGGGCGCAAAAGCCTCCAGAATTGATGGCATCCAGGCAACTTGACAGAGAATTGGAGGGGAACCTCAGAATGGACAACCAATCAAATAATTAATTTTTATCTAATTTATTCCATTATTGACCCAAATAGGAAAATCCTACTTGGAATAATGGAATTGCAACTATTGATGCACATGAATCTCATAAATCCCAACTTATGAGATTCATGTATGATCATCAATCATTACATTACCCCCTTGTAAAATGGAAATCCCAGCGGACTCAGACCTGAACCAGCAAGGCAGGCATGCAGTGACCAACAACTTTTTTGACAGGGGACCTTTTTTCAAGCAGCTTTGTGAAATCGACTGGGAATCCAGAGCCCCTGATCATGTCAACAGGCTCTCTGGAGGTCTCCTGGCAGGCACAAGAGGCCATCAGCCGCCAGCAGTCCAGCCCACCCCCCAAGCTACCCATCCCCTTCATTGGAAGGCCCTACAAACCAATGAAAGGGACCAATGACCAATGGCAATGCTTGTGACATTGACTGCGGCCATCTTGCAGGCTGGATAGTACCACAGCCCGCCAAATAAATTCTGACTTTGGAATTGTATAATGGACGGGGCTCCCAAGGCCCAGCCCGCCACCAGCCCCATATGTGGCCATACCAACTCCATATGGTCCTGTCCAAATGGATGGCCTTGCTGGGCATCCGGGCTGAGGTGCAATGCACCATCATCTGTCACCTTGGGCCCCCAGGCCGAGGTGCATCCTTACAGCCTCTGTCGCCTCAGGGTTACCCAACTGAGGTGCAGTCAACTGGCCTCTGTCACCTTGAGCCACTCTGGCTCCTTCCCCTCTCTCAGGGCAAGGCCACTCTCAAGAGGATCCCAGCGCGTCCACCCCCTCTCCTCTCCTCCTCATCGCACCGCCATCTGCACCCCCAATCCTGCTTAAATAAATAAAATTAAATAAACAGATCCAGCGAATAGCAGCCTTTATTGGGAATGGACTCAAAGTCAGAATAGAATTCCAAAGTGAGGTCCAATGGGCTGACCTTGCTTTAATATACTTTTCCTAAAAGGGCTAAATGAATTGGAGGTAATGAGGGGCACAAAAGCCTCCAGAATTGATGACATCCAGGAAACTTGACAGAGAATTGGAGGGGAACCTCAGAATGGACAACCAATCAAATAATAAATTCTTATTTAATGTATTCCGTTATTGACCCAAATAGGAAAATCCTACTCAGAATAACGGAATTGCAACTATTGACGCACACAAATCTCATAATTCCCAACCTTATGAGATTCATGTACAATCTTCAATTGTTACAATCAGGATATTTGTTAATTGGTTCTGGTACTGCTTGGCACTCATCCTCAATGTTGGTTCAACCATTGAATATATAATCAGCAGCAACGCGGCCTTCCTCCAATATAACAACTCAAATGGCGTTTTTCCTGTTGCTGTATGATGACTGATATTGTAGGCAAATGTCACCAAAATCAGGTATCTTCCCTACATAGAAGTTCTTCCTGCGACCAGCTTCCTCAGTGTTGCAGCCAGCGTTCCATTACCTCGCTCTACCAGTCCGTTTGTCTTCAGCTGGTAGAGTACAGACACGACTCCTCAGATCCCCATTATTTTATATAACCATAGGATCACATGAGACATGAAGTTTGTCCATTGTTGCTCAGCAGGACCTGCGGGCATCCATGTTGGTATACTACTTGATCCAGGATGAACTTTGCGGATCTGGTAGCATCTACTTTTGCCAGGGCCTTTGTCTCAACCCATCTCGTCAGATGATCAATTGCTACTACGTTGTACTTGACTCCCCCTGTTCTTATTGTCAGCGGTCTCATCACATCAATGGACACCATATGCCAAGCAAATCCAGAGTGGACCAGTCAGTATCCAGTTGTATTCTTATGTGGCTTGTGCAGCTGCACTCCACACAATAAGATAGATAGTTGGCAACATCATAGTTGATTGACTCCTAATAGTAGTACTGGTAATTATGGTCAGTCATCTTTCTCAGGCCTCCATGCCTGAAAACCTTATGAGTGGCTTGAACAATAGCTGCTCTTTCCAACAGCTTTAGAATAGTAACTGCTTCCTGTTAATAATTTTAAACACTTGTCCATCCATGGTCTCGGTGTTTTCCATCAATTTTAAAGCGCACCTTAGATTTCTCAGGGCTTGTTCCCAATTTCTCCATCAACAATGCTCTGGAATAACTCATCTGCCTGCTGGTATATCATCTGGACCATTGGTAACTGCAATAAGCCATCTGCATTCTGATGAAAAGCCCCCACTTGGTAGACAATCTCATAATTGTAAACCTGTAGCTTTATTGCCCATCAGGACAGTCATCCTTCTGGTTCTCTCAAATTGTGGAGCCAACGCAATGAGGAGTGGTCCGTCACCACTTTGAAGTGCGTTCTGTGGATATACCCCCCAAAACTTTTTACAAGCATAAATGACCACAAGGCATTCACGCTCAATTACAGTGTAGTTCCTACCAGCAGCTGAGAGTGTCCAGCTCACATATGCCACCAGATGTTCATCCCCAAGTTCATCTACTTGGCTTAATATGGCGCTAATTGCCATCAACGAAGCATCAGTTGGTATAATAAATTCTCAATCAAAATGCAGATATTTCAAAATCAGAGAATTTATTAGATATTAGTGTAACTCATCAAAGGATTTCTGCGCTTTTTCATTCCATAGAAATCCTTTCTTTGGATCCTTCAACAGATGGAATAAGGGCTCAGAAATTTTAGAAAAATCCTGAATTTCTTCTATAGCATCTAACCATTCCAAGGAACACTTGGATATATCAAACACTCTTTGGCACAACCATCCATTCTATGGCTTCGATCTTCTGGGCTTGCAGCTGCAATTCACTAGAGTTGATCACAAATCTAAGATATTCCAACTCTTTCTTGAAGAAGTGACACTTCTTCAGCTTAATCTTCAGATTGGCCGCGGACAGTCTCTTTTAATACTTCTTCCAAGCGGTGTAAATGGTCATTAAACGTCCTTCTGAACACATTGATATTGTCCAAGTACACCAGGATGCATGACAACTTAAGTCATTCAATATAGCGTCCATGGCCCTCTGGAACGTTGCAGGCTAATTGCATAGACCCTGGGGCATCCTTATTGATTGGTATAGCTCCTGCGCAGTAATAATCATGAATTTTTCTTGGTCTTAATTTGGCAAAATCAATTTACCAATATCTCAATATCAGATCGATCATGAAGAAATACTTCACTTCTCCCAATCGATCTAGCATATCATATATTATTGGTAGGGGATAAAAATATTTTCATAATCTTATTCAGCTCTTGGTAATCGATCACCACCCAATTAGAGCCATCCTTTTTCTTCATGATATGAATCAGACTTGCCTAGGGACTTGACGATGGAACTAGAAGCCCATGATTCACTAGTTTGCTGATTTTTTTTACTACTGCTTCAGCTGCCTTTGAACATTGAATTGGTCTCATCCTGATTGGCAAATTTTCCCCAGTATTGACCTTGTGGATCACATCTCTCACACATCCTAAATCGTGGTCATCCTGAGTGAATAATTCCCAATATTTTTTAAACAATTCGAGCACCTCTTCTTGCTGTCCTTCCGTCAGATCAGCGAGCTGCTCTTGATCAACCAATATGTTGATACTCTCAGTTACCCCAGCTGGTAATACCATCTTATGAGGGTCCCAAAATTGTGGAATTTCCTCAGTTCAGCCGTTGGGATTAGATAAACAAATGTAATGTTCTGATTTTTTCTTGATCTTCAGTTTTTCACTTAAATTTGCTTGGAGAACTTAAATTCTCCATGGCCTGGCATTATTATTCCATGAGCCACTCAAGGCTCTACCCTGGACTTCTTCCAGGGCTTTTGACCTCCCATACAGAAGATCCAGTATCTCTAATGTCAACACCATGTCAACTATCATCTGTGATCCTGGAAGTATGGTTTTCTCATCTTTGATCCTCAGTGAAATTCCCCAATTTTCTTGGATCTCCACCGGCATTTCTCATCGCTTCCAGCCAACTAATTGGTTTTAAATTGGGACAATGCCATCATTGTATATCAGATTAATGAAGTTGTTTCTCCTACTTAGTGGACCTTCCCCATCCTTCTGATAGACCAATGGTAACGTCTGACCCAATATGGTCAACGCATTATCCTCAAAGTTACATTTAACTCTGTACTTCCATAGAAATTCCACTCTGATCAGAATGTCATAGTTTTGGTTGGCCAAAACTGTTGCTGGCGCAGTTACCACCAAGGATCTGAATTGAAGTGGTAAAGTGCTATACGCTCCACATGAGATGGTGGTATTCATACCATCTTTCCCATACTCCTTCTTGTGTTTCAAGTCAGGCGAGATTTTCATCCTCCTCACCATCTTGGTTAAGACAATATTAATGGATGCTCCACTGTCAACAATCTCCCTCACCCTTACTTGATTCACTAGTATATATATATGTACACTCAGAGTATTGTAATATAGTGTTTACTGAGTGTATAGCGGCGTTATTGGCTGAATTGAAGGTGTGAATGATATGCAAAAAAAGGAAATGATCCTTTATTGCACTGAGGGGGATCGACAGGTTTGCCTCATCTAATAAGACTTCAGAGAATTCATCAGGATTATTGGCAGCTTGAATCTTGTCCACCATTTGTCATTCATACAGCTGGGCAACTTACTTGATTATATTGGGGTCAATTCCCTTCTCCCCAGATCTCGTTACCATGTTCACGTCCAAATTGACCACTTGATACAGTTAATCCTGTACATCTTCATCCACTAATAGATCACTGATGTCAATTTCCTCATGCATAATATTGGAAGAAACATGCTTCTCCGCAGCTCTAGACTGTTCCCTGTCTAGGATGTGGACCCTTTTCCTGACTCCTTTGCAGCTACTGATCCTTTCGCTTGGACCACGTTGAGTTGATCCTTTTGCTTCTTGCACTTTACAGCAAAATGTCCCTTTCCTCCGCATTGGTAACACAATTTATAGTTTTCTTATTAATCCGTCTGAACTCTTTGGGCTTATTCCCCAGCACAGTTCAGTTGTTCATCTCTTTAGCACCCCAATTCCTCTTTGTGTGGTTCAAATTTTGTACTGGGTTGGATTTGAAACTTCTGTTTGGGACATTGAAAGTTGTTCCTAAGATTTTCAATTTATTAACATCTGAAAGGTAGTAATTTCCAAACACAAACACAGAAGACATCAATTGGTACAAATTGCGTTAGAGCTGAAGGGCCACTTGTAATGCAATTATGGCATCAAAGTCATTCAGTACATTTGATCCAACCAGGATTTGAATTTCCTGGGAGAAACAATCCGCAAAGCCTGATAAGTTTTTGTCTTTATGGATTTGGATGCCCATAAACTCTTGTTTACACTTTGACATGCACTTTGGGCTCCTGAATTCTTTCATAATGGCCACTTTGGCCTCCACGTATGACCAGCTGTCCCCCTCCAGGTGGAGCAACCCTAGGTTTTGGCAGTCAGTTTCTAGGAAATTCATCACCATCAATACCTTTTGACGATCACCATACCCATACATAGTCATATCAAACAGTTGGAAAAACGCTGGAATGTTATCCCAATGGAAGGTTGGCACTTTCAGTGTCGCCTTAAATTCCTCTGAGGTTTCTCTAGACGATTCTCTAGGCTCAGCTACTTGGCTCACTTGGGGAGTAATTTTAGGCATCATCTCTGAAATGGCAGTGAAGGCAGGTGGCATATTTCTTGGGGTATTGACTTCACAATTATTGTATAAGGAGTTCTTTCTTCGGCATCAGTTGCCAAATATGGCTCACAATCACATTTGTGAGCTTTTAGCTCCTAAATCTGTTTGATCAGTCACTCAATATCAGCGCTGAAAGCTCTGAAACAAAATGCAATCCGCTTCATGCTACATTTTCAGAAATAAAAACTTCTAGAATTAAGTCCCCTTCTTTCTTCTTTAACAAAGGTACTTTTTCAAGTAACTCATTCCTAAAACACATGACATTTATTGATCCCTTCCTCCACCTTGGTAACTTTTTTTCCAAAGCTGCAAAACTCAATGATCCGCTGAGTTTAGGGCATTATGATTAATGGTGGCTAACTCTATCCATAGTTTTCTTAACTTGTCTCTATATGAAATCCTTCTAAGTTCTTCTATTCAACTAAATCCCTCTAGTGAGCACCACTTTGTAAAAATTTATTGGGGTTGATTACTTTTAGCAAATAGCCCCTAAACTTACTACTTGCACAGGTTCGGTATTTGTGCAATTCATCTGCGTTGTATAGTATTTGATATGACCAATTGATAATAGTATGAAGACTATTATCTGTAGTTAAATGGAATTCTTGGATCTTGGTCTGACGCTTGGCCAGTATTTCTGCTCAAAATACTTGTGATGTCTTGAAAATAGGGATTTGTTTTTTAATACTGTCTAACCCAATCTTCTCTTAGATTCCCAAAGACAGTTTCTCCAGTTTGACACAAAGTCAGCAGCAATCCCCAATTTGATTACGCTTCTTCTCTGGATCTCCACTCTGATCCTTAATCTTTTCCTTAAAGAGTTTCTCAATTATCACACACAGCAATAATATCCTTGAGAAAGAATAAAACAAATTGATGCTGATAAAGTTTACTAAGCTAATATATCTACTGTATACTTTGTACTAAACTCTGGTTAAACTGTGGTTTTTATTATTAGTGAATTCTAGGGATTATATAGTGGGGGATTCGGCGCCCAACCCTCAGATGACACCTCTTTGATGAAATAGCAGCCATTGCCATTGAATCACCCATCCTCATCTCAGCAGCAATGGTCTTCCCCATCCTGGCTAGAAAACCGTCATTGGACATACTTGAGACTTAAAACAGAAAAAGTCAGAAAATGTGTCCCTAACATTTTCCTCTTGATCCAAGTGAACCAACATATTTGGCAAGCGACATGCTTAGTTAATGGGACTTGTTACCCATTAAGGCAGGTCACAAACCAAAAGATTGATTTGCTAGCTGCAGCTGGCATCACTCGCCTCATAACTTACTCCTTAAATTCCTGATCAGTCAGTGATGAAACCCAACTTAACCCAATTGGTATACCTGATAGTTAATCAACTATCAGATGCCCCTATTTCATCAGCAACTCTGCATGACAATATCATAAGCATTCATCTGGATTGATCCTCAATGGATCTGACCAGGCGAATAACCTAAATTCCCTAAACATAGTTACCCTGAAATCAGGGCCAACCGATTCTAATTCACTTCACATTAGGGAATTATCCCCTAGTGATTCCTGGTAATCTATCCGGCTGGGAATATGGGCAAAAATCCCAACAAGAATCTATGTGGCTAAGGATGGAAGTGGACAACAGGGTGCACTTTACTGCTTGGAAAGAATTCTCCAAAATGGGGGAACACTGAAGAACATTTGCACCGCTAGCCTTATAAAAGGGCGCTGCCACCTCAGAAAGATTGGGTGTGAACTTCTTGAGGAACGTGCGCATCCCCAAAAAACTCCTATATTTCTTGACTGAAGTTGGGGTGGGCCACTCACAAATCACCTTCTCCTTGTCTGGAGTTATCATATGTCCTTGGTCAAACATGACGTTGCCCAGAAAGGTAACCTGGACTTGAAAATTTACACTTGCTGATCTTCAGCATAAGGCTGGATGACTTCAACTGCTCCACCACTTGTCAAAGGTGTACTGCGTGGGGCTCATTATCAGGGAAAATACCAGAATATCATCCATGTAGGTAACCGCACATACCCCCAGCAGGTTCCTCAAAGCTGCATCAATATGACTTTGAAAGATAGCAGGGACATTCTTAAGCCCAAAAGGCATGACCCAAAACAGGAAAATCCCTATCCTGGTGCAGAATGCGGTTAATTACTCATGTCATTTCTTAATCCAGATCATATTGAGCGAATTGAGGCAATCTAGTTTGAAGAAGACTTTAGCCTTCTCCACATATCGCGCAATCTGAGAATTCAAAGGATAGGATGGAGATCTGGTACAGTAACATTGTTTAGGTTCCCATATTCTACGCAAGGGTTTTAGGTGCATCGCTTTCTCTACAAAGAGAATTGGGGAGCATACTGGTGAGGTACGCTGAAAAATCTTGCCTTTGTCTAATTGCTCCTTAACCCACATGTCTAATGCTGCTTCCTCCCATACGGTCAAAGGGTAAATTGGGGAAGATATATGCACCAGATCAACTGTGAGCTTAAACTTGTAATCAAACTCTGTTTGAGCAAGTAATTCTTTTTCTGAATCTGCATCAAATAAAGATTCCAGACCCTCCAAACAGGAAGTTAAAGGTACCTCCAGTGAGGGCTTTAACAATGGAGCGAAACTGAGGGTGTAAATATTAAGCTAGTGGGGTAAATCGCCATGGATTTAGCCTCAGACAAAGGAATAATTAATGTATGACCATTATTTAATGTTTGGGATATAGTATTGTCCCTCAAGTTAGTCCTAACATCAAACTTTCGCCACCACTCTACACCCAAAATAATGGGGTATAAAAGATTTTTGATTGCTTGGAAACAGCCCGACAAAAGATACTTGCCTACTTGATAATCCACTAACCTTAGTACCTTCATGGTGAGAATACCTTGAGTAGCCCCTCCCCTAGCCTTACCTCCTGGCAAGTAACTAAGCTCAAGGTAGTCGGCTAGGTCTTGGTCAATAAAATTCTCAGAGGTTCCAGTACTCACCAAGATAGTAGTGCTAATTTTACCTGAGGGGGATGAAAGGTTAGCAGTTAGCAAAAAATATCCCAATTGATCTTTATTCATAGCAGACAACGCCAACACTTCACCACCCAACTCTTCATCTGGCATAAACATGTCTCACAAGTATGTTTTGAATCATAAAATTGAGAGGGATAATTGACCACTCTTACTACTGAGACCACATATCCCACCATATCTTCTGCAGTTGCATATACATTTTCATATTGTAAACGTAGTTCCTTTTTAAACTCCAAGTGCTGTGTATCATGGTATAGGTCAAGCGGGGCGTTCTAAGGGGTAATTTGATACACAGGAGTGGGTTCTATATCTGAGCCATAAGAGAGTAAATATGGTTCAGTTGTATATATAACATTGCCATTATAAAACGCGTTTTTAGTCATGAACGACCCTAAGCCATTTTGGCACTGGGTTGTCTGAAGTTATTCAAAAGCCATCACCCCCAGGCCTATTGTCAAGGATATCGCCTGCAACATTCAAACGTGGTGCCAAGTAATACCCAGTTTTTTTTAATTGATTTTATTTTTATGGTGGAAAGTCAGGGAATCATGACTCTCATATGATGAGCGTTCATATCTGCCAGGTATGAGCAAGAAGGGTGGGTACTTTTCAGTCAGAGGTAGCAAAAATAATGTTGAGATGCTCCAACTTTTGTAAAAAGAAAGAAACAATAGTGAGTCCCACCCAGCCATGGCCAACAGCGGGCGCACACTGTTTGCACTTTGTGAAAGCCCCACATGGAAAAATTTTGTGCATGTAAAATCAAGAGGTTGGTTGAATAATGTAACGAGAATGTCTATAAATCTCCTGTTCCCAGCGTGGTAGTGCATAGTGCACAGGGCCAACGACAGGGAGCTAGTCATTTGTACTAAAGTTACTAGAGCCCAGCAGAGGGTGCTTGAGCTAGAATAACTTAGGTCAAGAATGGTTATCATTAGGGGAAGTAACCAAAAGAGAGCCACGCTGTGCTTAGAGTGGTATTGTATAGGCTTATGCTGGAGGGAACCAGGGTGGCCCAATGGTGCATGAGCAGATAGATTTAAGTAGTTAAAATTAAATAGTCAACATTGTGCAAGACCTCCAAAAAGAGGTCCACACAGGATTGTCCAAGATAACATAAATATAAAAATGGTGTACAAGAAAAGGGGTTTATTATAATAAAAGTCGACCAATAAGAGATATTGGTCTTGACAAAAGGGATTTAAGCAATCAAGGAAAACAATCAATTAAAGGATTTAGTCTAAGAGATCGGTGTATCCCCCCTTTAGGTTGGGACACGAAGTGCTAAAAAAGGATTTAGTCTAAGCTGAAGTGCACCAATAGGCGCACGCTTCCGTTGAGCAATAAACTGTACTTGGCAATTGACCAAACTTAGGTTATTGATTGTAGGAGAGGTTGACCCCAGCTAGAAATTTTGAAAACTGAATGGGTTTCAAGACCCCGTTCACCAAGAAACCAAATCAAACTGTTTTTGGTAGATGCAAAACTAGTTTTTTTAGTACTCCTGCTGTTATACAGGGACAAACTTCTCTTGCATCCTTAGGACCAACCTGGGCATACTTTGCCTTAACCCATCGTTATTCTATGGTATGCTTGAGGTTAGGGAGGCCTGCCAACTCCACCTTCTTGGCCCTCTGGCATTCTGCTTGTCCTTAACGTTGGTCCTAATTATGACGTCATTTTTACAACCATGATACTTAGATACAACATGGATAAATGCTGGGTTAAAGCCCAAGCAGGTACAGGTTAACCCTTAAGGATTCCATTATAGGGTTTAAGATGTTACATCAACAGGGCTAAATATTTTTTGTTATAGTGTAAAATGATGAAGGTTCATTACATTTAATTTCAGAAGGCGGATTTAAATCATTTACTAAATTTATTATTGCCAAACAGGAAATATTCAGCTGGTATCAAAGGCTCAAGTTTGCGTGTACTTGAGCTATAGGACTACCATCAGTGGTAGTCTCTTATTATTGGCCAGAATCAATCTAATCCCCAACAATTTTATTGAAGCCTATGTCACAATTCTGATATGACTGGATGATAAACCCTGAGTTAGTATGGCGGAATGGGTAGAATCCACCAAGCCTGAGTATGAGTTACAATTTTAGAGTGCCTTGAGATAAGGCAATATCAAATTAGAATGTATTGTTATTGGATTGCTTCCATATGAGGCAATTATGAGATATTGATGTACAATGAATAGTGGTAAATTGCCTCAAATTAGGCGATTGAGAATTTAATAAATGAAGAATTGCTGTAATCAATGAGATATGGAGAACTAATTTTACTAATCTGAGGAAATGGTATCATCCATAGTCACTGAGATATAGGCAAGATGAGACGATTGATAGGGGAGGTTGTTGTTAGTATAGAGTGAGAAGAACAGTGAGGATCCGCTGTATTTCTATTAAGATAAACAAAAGAGTGACATAGGAGCAATAGCTCTATATTTAAAACAAGTTTTTTATCTTGTTCAAGGATGACAATCATCATATCATTGGATCTATTTCTCAGTGGGCTTAACCCTGTGCAAAACCCCTGCAGCATGTCTCCAAGATACTGCCAATTTTATAACAGCCTATATTCCTGAGTTTCCCTTAAGTAGTTTTTTCAGACCAATATCATTGTTAGTCATCTCTTCTGCTTTTAATAAAGGCTATTATTTTGACCATCTAGTACTAAAAAAAAATAAAAAGTATTATTTTCTTTACCACATGATACTTTTTGCTGGCCTTGCCATTTACCTCTTGATGAAGGCATCCCAGTTTATATATATAAGGCATGTAAAGATTGGATAACTGTAAAGTGGGGGTTTCTCCAATTTTAATAGTCACTTTATTGAGACTTATAGAGATTCTCCTTACACGCAACCTAACTGTTTGCATTGACCTCTGGCCACCACCTCCTGACACTGCCACTGGATCCTCTCCTTTAACTCCTTGGTGGCAAGAAGGGCAAAAGGAAAACCCTTCAAAGGTTAGGATGCTACATACCTCTCATCCACAACATGGGCCAAATCACCCTTTGTTGATGAGGAGGGAGGCAGGTTTTTACCCCTGTTTATAAAATTGGCGGTATCTTTGATATACGCCACAGGATTTTGCATAGGGTTTGACCCACTGAGCAATTAGGACCAATGATTGTGATGATAGTCATCCTTGAAACAAACAGAATAAACTTCAAATAAATATTGAGCACTTGCTCCCACAACTCTCTTTTATTTAATATATTAAATACAGCAGATTCTCGCTGTTTCCGCTTACTCTAAACTACTAACAGCCTAACCTACCCAATCATCTCCTCTCGCTTATATCATAGCAACTTTGGATGATACCGCTTTTTATGTCTTAGTAATTCAATTTACCGTATATCTTTGGTTTCATCAATTCTTCATTTGTTAATCTCATGACGCCTAATTTAAGGCGATTCCCCAACAACCCAATATCACCTAATTTTGAGGCGCTTGAATTATCATTACTCATATCAAATTTTGGCGGATTCCATTCATTCCACCATAATGACTTAAAGCTTATAATCCATTCATATTGGAATTGTGACATTACCCCCTCCTTGACTGGACAATAAGGCTCCTATTTCTTGTACGCCTGAAGGAACTTCACATGCACTTGGTTGATGATCTGACCTCTAGCGTGGTCCTTGATAGTATATGCATTGATACCTGTCTTCTCAATGACTTCAAATGGACCAATCCAGATACTGACCAGCTTGTGTTTCCAGCTGAACCCATGTTGATTATGGAATAGTACCATGTCTCCACTTTTAACTGTGCTAGGCCACTTCGATGTACCTTAACAGCAGCCTGGTTTTCTATTTTCTTGGCTAAACTTAAAGAATATGCTTCAGTTTTTAATTTAAGCAGTGTATTCATTAGGACAGTCAAATAACGTTGTGAATCCATTCTGCCAGTATCCTCTACACAGGCATATAGAAGTGCGGGCAGAGCGGGGTGCCATCCATAAAGCAATTTGAATGGGCTTTTCCCCATGGCAGAATGGTAGCTAATGTTGTAGTCAAACACTGCTGTAGAAAGAAGGGTACTCAAATCAGAGGGCCTATCAGTATCCAACTTCCAGAGTATGTTCACCAGGGTCCCATTAACCCGTTCAACTATTCCATTGGACTCAGGGTGATATGGAGTTGTTAGAACCCCGTGGATGGCCATCAGCTCTTTAAGCTTTAAAAGAATGTGAGAAGTGAAGTTAGTTCCATTATCAATAAGGAGGAACTGAGGTCAGCCATGCTGCTTATAATGCATTCCATAATAAATTTGGCCACTGTTACCGCCCCTAAGTCTTGTATCACTCTGGCTTCAACCCACCGGGTTAAGTGGTCAATTGCCACCAAAATGTACTTGGACCAATTAGATCCCGTTGGCAGAGGGCAGACAACATCTAGGTAAATCGTACGCCAAGCAAAGTGTGGCTTCACTAACTGGTATGAGGTCTTCTGGAAACGGCTTTTCCACTTGGCACTGATGACAGAAGGAGATAGTGTCAAGCACATCGAAATTCATGCTTTCCCAGTAATACTGAGGCCGCAATAATTCTAACGTCTTGCATATGCCCCGTGCCCAACAGCCCTATGTGTGCTCATAATAACAGTTGGGCAGGTGGAAGGTCTTAAGATATTCACAGTAGTGTCCCCTATCTGCTTATATAATTCCCCATTTTCTGGAACAAATTGGCCCTTATCCCATCCAATACCTTGATGACTGGAGGCAGTTAATCGTCATACTTGCCGCTAAGCATATTATCAAACATTAAATCACTCAGATCTGCCGTAACTGCAATTGTGGGTAATCTCATTAAACAATCAACAATTGGTGTTTTGCTCTGGGTCAGTGAGGAATTTTCGAAATTGTATGCCTGCGGTTTAAGAGCCCATCGAGCCAGATTCCCTTCAGGCTCTTTAAGATTCTGCAACCAGTGTAACAAGGCATGATCCGTTACAACTTTGTGTTTTACCCAATATAAATACACCAAAAATTGCTTATAGGCATAGATCACCACCAAGCACTCCCACTTGGTCACAGTATAATTACGCTCATGGATGTTCAAACTATGACTACAGTATGCTATGGAGTGCATTTCTCCTTCCTCATCTTTCCGGGATAAGATTGCCCCTACAGCAGAAAGGGATGCATCCATCTGAACTATGAACTCTTTTTCAAAATTGGGATAGCATAACACCGGCGCACTGGTTAATGCCATTCAAAGTGTATCAAAAGTGCGTTGCTGACATTCCGCCTATTAAAACATAGTGTTCTTTTTAATAGCTCAAATAGTGGGCCCCCAATACAGCTGAAGTTAGTGATGAAGCGCCAGTAATATCTGACCATTCCCAAAAAGACCTGTATATCTCACTTGCTGTTTGGTGGAGTCATTTTTCAAATAGCTTCCAACTTGGATAGTTGAGGTCTCAACCCTGTGGCATCAACCATAAACCCCAGGTACTCCAGCTGGTCCTTAAAGAAGTAACATTTCCAGGGTTTGGTCTTGATTTTGGTCTCGGCGAGCCAGAAAAATACAGCTTTTAAATGGTTGAGGTGTTCAGAGAAAATTTGGAAGAAAACATTAATGTCATCAAGGTATACAAGAGTGCATGACAGCTTTAGTCCCCAAATATAGTGTCCATCGCCCATTGAAACGTAGCCAGGGCATTACACAGCCTTTTTGGCATCTGGGTTAGTTGGAAAAGACCTTTGGATGTGATTACAGCGCACTTCTCTTGCTCCGCTGGTGGCAACTCAGTTTGCCAATGGCCCAAGATCAGGTCCATAGCTGAGAAGAAACGAGCTCCCCATAGCCAATCCAAAGCGTCGTCAATCCATGGTAAGGGATATGAGTTATTTTTGGTGATGCTATTGAGCTTTTAGTAGTCAATTACTACATGGTTAGAATCATCCTACTTCTTTACAATAAGAACAGGAGAGGCCCATGGACTTTTTGACAGTTCAAGCATCCCTTGCACTAGTAACTTGTCAATTTTCTCGGTTACTACTTCTTCCACCACCCTTGAACAGCGGATTGGCCTTGATCTGATGGGAGGATGATCTCCAGTGTCTAGCATATGGACCACCCCCACGTGCATCCTAAATCATGGTCATTGGCAGCAAAAATCTCTTTATACTATTTGAATAAAGCGTTTGCCCTATCATTATGTGGTTCTGATAGCCCCATTAATTTATCACGCAATACAACTGCAATTACACTGAGCTGTGGTTTGAAAGGTAGACCAAATTCCTCCATCAGCCCTAATTCATGAACTAAAAGAACCTCCTCAACAGGGATTAAGTGTAAATATGCCACTATTTGGTGGTAGCGGATTTTCAGTTGTACCATTTGTAGATTTGCAAGAAAAACTTTGATCTCCCCTGTCCTGGTACTATAATGCCTGGGGTACATGGGGTTCAAACTGTGATTGCTGATACAGCCCAATAACCTCCCATAGAGTCCATCTGGAACTTTAATCACCAAGTCAGTGTTCACTATAACATGATGCCCAGATGAAATAAATATAGGTCTGGCAGCTCTGAGCGGCAGCCCTTGATATTCAAAAATCTGTTGGGGAAGGGCTCAAGTTTTGTCTTTAACCAATGGTAGTGCATAGGTATTACTCCGTCGCTATAAGCCAGATTGATATTCCCCATATGCACCAGATCATTTGGCACTCCGCTAGAGGTGAAATAAATTGGGATTCACTGACCCAATATCTCAAAAGTCTCGTCCATAATATCAATAACAGCCCCATAGTGTCGCAAGAAGGCAGTTCCAATTAACAGATCATAATTGCTATCTGGTAAAGCTATAGCTGAAGCTACCATGACAATAGAACCAAACCGCAGTGGAAGCGCACTGTATGCTCCCTCAGAAACCATATTTTCTGTTCCAGCAGTGCCATATACCATCTGGTGTTCCACATCTGGTTTTAATGTCAACCTGGCCACCAGTTTGGTGGAGACTATATTGACAGGGGCACCGGTATCTATGATGGCACAGACTTGGGTCTTAGCTACAACCAGGTCACAGTAAGTACATTTGGAGTAAGATGCATCTCAACTGTTTATAACATGGACATTTAAGAAATCCCTGTTTCCAAGGAAACACGCAATCTCCTCACCAATTCTGGAGTATTGTTTTATAATAGTTTTGACCATAAGAGTGATGCTTACTGCTTATAAGAAAGGTGCATCCACGGAGGGGTCTAACTTTTCAGGGAAACTTTGTTGAACATTTGGCAAGCATACGGCTCAACCTCCATCTGAGACCCCTCTTCCACCATAGCTGCAGACTGCACTTGTGTCAAAACATTCACCCCCCAACTGGCTGCTGATATAAAACTGACTTATTGTGCAAGGTAACTTCCGCTGAATATTCTAATTTGGGTTCAGGTGGGACATCTGGTGTAGTGGAGATAGAGAGTCCCTTCTCTACTCCGCTCTGACTTTTTCCTGGCTGTACTGTTCCTGCTGTACACAAAAGACCAGATGATTAGAGCATCATCGTGCCAGATGCCTCTGTCAATTGCATTTGAAACAGCTGAACCCATAGGGCCCACATCCCTGATTAATATGGAACAAGCCATGTTGAGAGTTGGGCTGAAAGTGGTTAGCATAAACAGGTTTAGGGCAATATTTGGGCTGAGGACAATAAGCAGGTATGGGGTGGATGTTTAACTGCTGAGGGTAACTTGGTGGAATCTGAACTGGACTAGCAGAGCCCCCCAAGTAAGATGATTCACAGTTATAGCAGAAGGATTCTGCTCAGTATTAGGTGGAGGGAAGTTGGCTGATATACGGTGCAAAAACTGTACAATTTTAAGCAAAGTTACATCTTCATTCAACAGTGGTTTCATGACGTTATGTAACTCACGGTATGTCTTCACAGCAGAAGTCATTGCAATACATATGTCAGATTTGGATAAAATTCTGGCCCCAAGTAGCACGTGAGCTTCTGCCATAAATTGTTCAGCAAACATGATGAGGGTCTCGTTCTGCTGAAACATAATGGTCAAAAATTTGGCCTTCCACTGTGACATCTTTGCAGTTTTGTTGAACAACCACAGCACCATCTCTTTAAATTCTTGGTATGTGATGGAACTGCCTGAAAGGTAGCAGATGACTTGATCAGCACTTCCAATATCCAGGGAAGAAATCAACAGTTTGCTCTCTGTTGATCCAAGGCTCCTTCAGTTGCAATTTCAAATCACTTAAAGAACCCATGAACATTCCCTTCATGATTGATTGGGGGCAGCTTATTACAGCAAACCTCCTGGAGTAGCTCATCTTGTTTTTTAATCACAGTGTCCAAAGCCAGTTTCAGCTCCACATAGGCAACAGACCCAGGGTGTTGAGTAGAATACACATCAAAACAATATTGATGTAACATAGCTGGCAACTGAGTTTCTATCATTTTATACTTGATCAATGGGCCCCCTGTAGTGGGCACCACTGTTATATAATTGGTGGTATTTAAGAGATACGCCGCAGGATTTTGCACAGGGTTTGACCCACTGAGCAATTAGGACCAATGATGTGATGATTGTCATCCTTAAAGAAAACAGAATAAACTTCAAATAAATATTGAGCACTTGCTCCCACAACTCTATTTTATTTAATATAATAAATACAGCAGATTCTCGCTGTTTCCGCTTACTCTAAACTACTAACAGCCTAACCTCCTCAATTATCTCCTCTCGCTTATATCATAGCAACTTTGGATGATACCGCTTTTATGTCTCAGTAATTCAATTTGCCGTATCTCATTGGTTTCATCAATTCTTCATTTGTTAATCTCATGACGCCTAATTTGAGGTGTTTTCCCAACAACCCAATATCACCTAAAAATCAAGGCGCTTGAATTACCATTACTCATATCAAATCTTAGCAGATTCTATCCATTCCACCATAATGACCTAGGGCTTATCATCCAGTCATATTGGAATCATGACAACCCTTTTCTTTGTTCTAAAGGGGAACTCCTCCTAGTTGAGATTCAGAGTTGCTCCACAGAACTTATGCATTATTGTTGGACATGGCACTAGGGTGAGCAACAAACTACCTGATGGTGGCAGCCAGAGGCTACCAACTCCTCCCTAAAAATCCCCTTGATCCTACCCACCAAGTAGTTGGTGGGCAGGATCAGAGGAGGAGAAACCTTCAGGGAATAGGCAGTGATCCACCACTCATCCACCACATGGGCCAAAACAGCTTGTTTATGAGGGGGCAACAGCCTTTTTAAGCCTATTCTTGGTTCTGTCTTAGAACATCTCCCTGTTCAGATGCAGAGGCTGCTCCCCAGGACTTAGCTTGCACCAGTTAGATATAAACAATATTAATAGTAATCAGGTGCTTGACCACATTGCCAAACACAACTAGAGATAAACCTTGGACCCATGCACTATATCTAATATTAGGCTGGATTCCTCAAAAGATGATGGCAAGAATGCATATAACAAGAAGCAATTCCTCACTTAGAGAGAGGCTTGCAGTGAGGCCATGTACTGAATAAAATCACTTTAATTACTCATATTTAGATACTTATAAATTGGACATCAAATCAAAAAAACAAAAGTCAGATTTTTATATAAGATGCTACAACAATATCTAATTTTTTATAAACTGGACTTGGAAATTAAAGGGTCCCTCCCTTGGGTTGATACCATTTAGTTTCTCATGTAGAATTTTTATCAAGATTTGAAAAAAATCTGCTTAAGGTGGTTCTCCTATTGCATAAAATATTTGTGCTAAAGGGTTAAAATTGTTTCATTTTTTAGGAGGTGTGAAACATACTCAAACATATAAACATAAGATGATTTTTATTTATTCCAAGCTCTCAAATTAGCATCTTTGTCTCAAGTTTGTTTCAGCAATTTCAATAAATTTGCTAGGTGGAGCTTGCATAGCAGGTAATATGGATAACTTAAACTTAACCTCCTATTCTCGGTAGTGCTGGTTCCATAGTCCTCCTACCTCAAATAGATTAATCCTTAAACAGATTTGAAGAAAATGTTTGTGCAATTATAGGGGCACAAAAATAAAAATTTAAATAGTTCAAAAATTTAAAAATTTAAAATCATTATTGCGGAGAACAACAAAAATTTGGTTTTTGAAAAAAAAGAAATTGATTTACAATTCGAAATTGTGCAGATACCACATATTTTAATTCGTCATATATTTGCGTTGAAACATAAATAAAGATTAGCATAGTTTCATTTCTGCTTTGAATTATCGCCTTCTGATTCCATTTTTAGGGGTAAAATAAATTACATTTAAAGGTGTAATGGCAAAAAATGTTACAATTAAAGGTGAATTGGGCAAAAACAAATTACACTTAAGGGTGAATGGGCAAAAAAAATTACACTTAAAGGTAAAATTTCCTGTTTAAGGATTAAATATTAGCCTCCTATTTTAAAGTTGAGGGTTTGAAGTTAATTTACATTTCCGAACAATGTAATAGAACCAAAAATTAATATAATATAGTATTAGTAAATTTCACATGAGTTGAAACCGTTATTTATTAAAAAAGATGTATAGTTTTCTCTTGGTGTAAATAAAGGTTGATAAATTATGTCTATAGCATCTAGGTTTTTAACTGTCTAAAAAGGCAGGCCATAATCAAACTTTGACTTTAGGCGACCCAAATTGAATTTTTGGCTTGGATATGAGAAAAAAGATCAAAGTTAAGGGGTTTGAATTTCGTTTAAATAATCCTTTATTTAAGTTCTAATATTTGCTATAGTCTAACCGCTTAATAAATAGCTTTTAAAATTTAAAATGCTACCTTTATACTCATGAGGAATAAACTCATTGAACTTTGCATAATTATCTCTACTCGGCCTAAAATAATGCCTGGTGGCATCATGTTTGGTCATCATTGTAGATCAGTATCTTCTAGGCATTTTTATAAAGCAAAGTATTGTTTATTTTGGTTTATAGTAACGTATTTAATTATCTGCAAGGTCATTTTACTGCTAAATGATTTGTCTTTTAATGCACAACTAATTTTAAGAAGCGATTTAGCAAAGCAGATCTTCAGTTTGGGTATTAATAATAAAACTGTTGTGGAATTTGATAGAATTTAGAGATAATAAATTTCACCTTATTCACATGCTGAGAGGCTAGGTTTGGTTTAGATGTAACGAAATATGGATAGTGTGCTAAAATATCATTGAGACCTGCGATTATGCCGTTGGATAGGTTTAAACCCAGCATCATGCTTTTGCCGGTTTAGGTTTGTCGGCAAAAAATAACCTGTGGTGCTTGTTTAAACTTCAGTACGGATTAATTGAAAAATACTACAAAGATTGATTGAAACATAAAGCCTAAGGGCGGTTTAAAATCACCCCAGATCATTTGTTCCATGTTACTAAAAGTTATTATAATTGGTAAATTGTAGTAGACAACATAGTAGAATAGGTGCGCTCTAACCTACTAGTTCCTTTGCCAGTATAGCTTACAAGAGTATACTTGTTCCATCATACATCCTTTAAGCTTAAACAGAAAAAGTAAGTCGAAACGTCGATCTCGAGATGTTGAAAAGGATAAATAATCGACATCTAAAACTGAATATGTTGGGAAGAAAAATTTTGGCTTTACATAAAACTTTCAAAAAGTAATAATCCGAGAGACAATTTTAGGCTTACATATAGTCGCCAACTCAAATCGCTTCGTTTGCTGTGTCAGCTATAAAAAGAAAGCTCAAATACCGAACAAATATAAAACAGGCTTATATTTTCAAAAACCATATTCAAAAAGGCTATGTATTTACTTATAGGCTTTTTACGGATACACGAGTAAGGTGTAGCATTTAAAAGCAAGACTTAACATATTATAGCTATGCTGCAGGTCCCTCAAATCTGTTCAACCCAAGATTTTGAAGCTTCTCAGTGATGTTTAAGGGAGCATCAGAAGTAGGATCCGACATGTTGAAGGCATACTCGCAGTATTTTTCATACCAACTTTCGGGGTCACTGGAGGCTAATAATAAATGTCTAAATACCACTTCAAAAAAGCAGCTTACTTTTCTGGGCATGATGAAACCATAGGAACATCTCAAACAGCTCGCAAACACCAGGATTTTCTTGAATTTATGCATCTTGCAACGGAATCCACGGTAGCTTCCCAAGAAAAGTTGTTGGTAACACTTTGATGGAGAAGGACAAGGACATCGATGTATAGCTCTTCATCACCGAGAATCTTTTGAGCATCCAAAAGTTCAGAATGGCTAAAACCTTTCTTAAATTAGAGGGGAGGAAAAAAGTACCTAGCTCGTCAGTAACTGCCTTTTCAGCAAATAAACGCCGAACGATTAACCGCTGCCCCTCGGTGAAATTGGCTAAAGTTGCGTCCAGGTCCTTGGTGACTTCAGAATGTGATTTTGATAAATTATCAAACTGAAGGGCTTTAACGATTTTCTTGAAACATCCTTCGTCACCCAAAGCATCATTTAATTCGCCCAAAAGATCGATACATTGGACAACCTGTTGTAGCGTGGTGGCAAACGAGGGATGTTTTCTCGCTTCACTTGATATCTCTTGATACTTTTTAATGAAGACAGCCTCACCTATAAGGTTCTCCATCTCAAGCGAAAAATTCCAGTCCGATAATGATAATGTTTCCTGCAGCTCATAAAACTTGTCGGAATCTACAGAATCCTTCAGATCCAGTAAAAAATATACAGCGGAAAAAATCAAATCTTCAGTTTGTTTAGACATTTGATATTGAAGTTAATAGAGCGGTCGGGTTTTATATATAGGCGTAAATTTACGAAGTTGCAGTGATGAGGGTGACACTATTTGGAACATTGACTTGGCCACATTCATGTTTCAAACCTACTAATTGAAGAAGTGGTTATGCTAAATTCTTAATCTAATATACGAATGCTGTTACGAATCAAAGCCTGATAAATTCGATGAGGCGGCTAATAACTAGAAATGCGCCAATCAGATCGGAGTACGCCAGATAACATAGTGAACCCATTTCACGCTAGAGTTTTAAGTTGTAAAGATAAAATTTATCTCCTATTTAAGATTAGTACTTAAGCTAAGTTTATGATTTTAGTCAACTTTTACATTTATTTGAGATAGGCCAACCAGGAGATGGGAACTACCAAACCCAAGAAAAGAATTAAAAACAATTAACTTAAACCTCAATGGGTGAAATTTAGTCAAAAAATTTTCAATTACTTTAGAACATAATTTAGAGTTTCTTCAACTTGTTAATATTGGCTAACTCACTTAATTTCTGCCACTAGGAATCTATGGCTGGTACCTCAGTATATATGTGGAGGGCAGGATTAACCCTGCATCTCTAATGTAATAATTAATCGCATTACTAACTATGCTGCTTTTTAACAAGATCTAAATCTTTATTGCTGAATATAAAAAGAAAATATTAGAAAAAGTAAATTTTCATATAAAAAATGACCTGGATTATAATTCATAAATCTACAAAGTATCCTCAATGACTAACTAACTTCTCTCAATAGCCTCCATCAGTTACAGTTATGAAGGAGACATACCAGACATCCAAATAATGCAAAACCTGTAAAAGTACCTAATATAACTTAAAACAGATTGCTTAGATAATAACAAAACTCTTGACTTCTGATATCCTAGTATCAGGAAAAATTATTGGTCATATTTAGTTTCTTATTCATGCTTTTTATTTGTTTAGCTATTATCCTGAACACTAACTTGCTCTTCTCTTATTCTTTAGGCAGCCTTACTTAAAAAACTTTAAAATAAAGTTTTAGTAGATAACAGATCTAAACTGAGTAGGATGGCCTGCTAGTATTATCTTAAAGTGAATCATTAACAGGATTATCTATCATTCAGGCTTGCCTGATATTATCCTTCTCATTACCTTCTATTTATACTTAATGACTAGACATTAACAAAGTTTCTTTAGATCAGCTACCTCCAACTTGAACATTATATTACCTTATAATTTTCTTTCATCCTATTATGTGCCAAAGATATATGTTCAATTTATTAGTCTCTATATGAATTACATGAAGTTGGGGCTTTAGCAAATTATTGATCTTAAAAATCACTTCCTTTAATTATATTGAAAATTATGATTTCTCCTGAGTCTAACTATTGATAAATTTTGAATGCATTGATTTCTGATTTTTCTTTTTTAGGTTATTAATAATTGATATACCTTGACCTTTTCATCTTAAATGAACAAAATCTCAGAACACTCTTTAGTTATCTTCACCTTTGTGGACTCATAATGTAAATTCTAATAACCTTATAATTCTTTTTTCTATTCTAGCCTGACCTATTCAGTGAAGATTTGATATCTCAAAACTTTACCCACATTATACTAGAGCTCAGATGCTAAGCTCAAAAATAATTAGCTCTCATTCTACAGGTATCTTTAAAGTAACTTTTTATGCCTCTATTGGCATTTCTGACTAGATATCCCCCTTAGATTTGATCCTAGAGACTAATGATTCACTGAAACATTTCATGACCTTGATGATAAAATTCTACAATTTGAATAAATGGTCTTACCCATTGTCAAAATTTACACTGAATCTGATAATAAATTGGGTCAATTCCTTTGAAGCTCACTTAAATAGTTGGACAATCGTGGATTTCACACTGAAATCCAATATATGAATAATTGAAGAGGACTTAACCTTTATTAGAGGTTCAGAGGTCCTATCAAATCCCTAGTATTGGAACTTAACCAGTTGGCGATGGTTCAGAGGTTCCTGCAGGATGAATATAATAATTGTTGGTTTTCACACTGAAATCCAAATATAAATATGTTAAATGAACTTCAAAGAGTAAATAATTTTTTTAGTACTAGATGGTCCCAACCCAAGGGGGGATTTATCGATGTCAAAGAGTAAATAATAATGCAAGAAAAGTTTATTTATTATGAAAACATTTAGTACTATTTATAGTACTAGGGAAGTATAATAGATGGAGGTTAAATAAAATATCAAGGTTAATATAAATTAAAGATCAGATGGATCAGGATAATCAGGAATAATTCAGGTCTTGCATCAAGCTTGCTTAATCCCATCTGTGGATCACTTGGAGAGTAATTCAGATTTTTTAACTGATTTGTTAATTCATAAGTCCAGTGTAATTGATGAGAATTGCTTGTTGCTTCATATAATCTTAGACCTAATATAATATAGGTCTAATAGTATAGTTAATTATTAAAGATTATTAGTATTAACTATAACTGAATTATTAACACCTAGTTGAGGCTTCACCCTTAATAGGGGAAATCCCAACACCCATACATCCTGAGCATGACAATCAAAAACAATTATACCTATTTGTAAGTCTGGGGGAGCACACCCTGTAATTTAACTGTGAGGTGTTCCTTTTTACCATAAAAAGCCCAAATAAGGTGGCCATCCTATAATCACCCAGGGCAATCTCATCCATATGGTTAATGATGGTAGGTTATGGACTACCATTTGAAGGTTCCTCCTTCTCCTCCCTACTTAACCACAAGCAAGATGATTCAGCAGATTAGGGGGTGTGTGAAGAGGTGATGGTGGTGAGAGGACGCTAGCCAAAAGGCAATAGCAAGTACATAGCCTCAGTGCCAATATCAGAGTCTGCTGAAGGGGCAAAAATAATCTCATTCAATGGGGGGTCCAACTATAATAATAATCTTGGGTTGCATCAATAAGGCGAAAAATCTGGATAAAATAAGGAAACTGACTCCAAGGAAATCAATGTGATAAATCCATTTAATACCTAGTGGGACAGGGCCCTGTGGCCTGGCCATGGGTGATACCAATTGCCTGCTGAACAAAGAATCACTAATCCAAGTGAAATCATGATGGGTAT
This sequence comes from Massospora cicadina, assembly GCA_022478985.1. Taxonomy (NCBI): domain Eukaryota; kingdom Fungi; phylum Entomophthoromycota; class Entomophthoromycetes; order Entomophthorales; family Entomophthoraceae; genus Massospora; species Massospora cicadina. The sequence goes on from JAKSZP010003290.1 coordinate 30,754, forward strand.
AACAATTTAGTGACAAAATTGGATCAAGAGTTGGTTGGCCAGCAGAAGGTGATTTTCATCAAGTTAGTTGCAAGATCTCATTCTGCAAAAAATTGGTTGGGTTTTCAATTCCTTCATTTATGCATTCTCACTTATTCCCCAAGCTCCTAGGTCTTAAGGCAACCACCCTGCAATGATATGGTTGTCAGTCAATTCTTTTCTCTTTGTTTTCTAATAAACAATCCACTAACAACAAAAAATTACTTTTATTAATTTTTTCAGCATTTGCTTCCTCAGCAGGCCTGAACTATATTTCTCAGGTTGCATCACAATTAGGCCCTAATGGCTATTACCACCACGCTGATCCCACCTTCATCAAATGGTGGTATCACATGTGTGACTTGTTGGGATATCCCCATTCATTAATGCTCTATAGCATAAAGATATGCTAATGATGTTGGAGATTATATCTTCTCATTGGGAGAGGCTCCATGACCTCGCCACCTAATCTATTACTAGTGGTCCTGCAGTTAATCCTGGCCCCTTCATTGTTCCTGAAGGGTCCCTCATACCCAAATCTTCTGGTCTCTCAGGGGCCATTGTTTGGTTGCTTGTCAAGTTGATGGTTATGGTGGCCACCAGCCATCATTCTCTGTTTGCCTCTCTTCTGACTTATAACAAGTCACTTGAATGACAATGCCCTTGGCATCCTGGTTTGTCTTTTAGGTGCTTACACACCCCATTTAGCTGGCCAGTCTCAATTTTATCTGCCAGCTCCATAACACTATTCCTCCTTATTTCTACACAAGAAAGAGTCTTTTCAATCTATTAACACAAATTTGGTCCTATCTTTTGTAAATCAGGTGATTATATTAATAAAGATATAAATTTATAAATTATATTATGTTAAACTTTGTCTAATTGCTTAAGCCCAAAGACTAAAAAATAGAATCAAGATATTAAATAGAATCAATAAATTAATATTGTATCTTTATATATGAAGTTAAAACATGGGTGCTGCATTATTAACCACATTCCTTGAGTCAAAAAATTTAGTTATCTGGGCCTTGTAAATATGGTTTGGCTCAAAATCATACCAGTTTAATTGTGTGTACTGATCATATTGATAATATTTAACTATAGACTACCAGGCCTGACACCTTATCTAATAGGTACCCACCTCAGCATGATACCAGTTCCTATATGTACTGATCATATTGATTAACACTAACATATAATAATTATACTTAATTACTCAAATGCCATGCTCTCATAATTGTAGTGGAACAAATAAAATTCATTGATCCTTATAAATTGAGATATAAAAAATGGTGGTCACAAACTTGCAGATTGAATTAATTCTTCCACTTTTAAAATTATAATTTTATACTTTATTTCTGTACAATTTATTGGAATTAGGGCTCAAAATCACTGGAATAACATGAGAATTGTCTGGTTACCACATCTAACTTTTTTAAAAATTTTCATAAGCTATCAGGTTAATATTCTGGTGTAACCTATTACAACCCTCCCAAGTTGTAATTCTATTTTTTAGCACTAGTGGTGCCCAATCCAAAAGGGGGAGCCTTGTATCTTTATTTGCAAAAGCTCTAACAGAGAGATTATTATAGATAAAAAATTTCCAATATGGCACCTCAGCTAACAGCCTAGTAAGCCATATCAGAAGGTGAGGAAGCTTTAAAGGAACTTTTGTCTGGCACCCACTTTAGCTAGTGGACCATGGCAGACAACATCATGGTAGGAGCATCAGCAACATATGGCATAATGAGGTATAATTGTGTGTTTTCTTAGTTTATGAGGCCAGAGGTGTCCATTGCCTCAACATATTGAGCAAGTTGATGCTCAGCAAAAGTGATGAGAGCTGGCACAAAAGTGAAAGACTTAATGCGCCAGCTGGTTTTGGGATAAACAGGGTTAAAAAGAGAAGTTTTTGCCACATTCATTCAAGTGTGACTTGCACCAAAAGTGAGCTTCTCAATTTCATACTTTGCATTTTTCTCAAAATCATGGGGAAAATTGTGGATAGGAATACCATCAACAAGGGACTCCATCATCCCATGAAGTTGCTGGTGAAGTAGGGTGTTGGCAGGAGCTGAAGCAGCTTTGACTGCCATTATATATACTTTTGTAAATAAGATAAATGATTTTAGGCAGAAAATGGTGGGGGCACGATTTGGGAGTAATGAAGAAAAACTCCTCCAATGCAAAATCCAGTATAACGTTGTACTACTGGTCATTTTCATCAATCCAATCAAGACATTTAAAAGGATATGACTCAGCTAATGCTGGCCCAGCCACTGGAGTTGGCTGCACCTGATTGGCCACAAACTGTTGACCACAGAAGCTCAGCTAAAACTGTTTCAGCCATCAGCTCAGGTTGAGATATTTTACTAAATTTTTATAATTTTTATAGTTTTTAAGATTTTGATTAGCTGCAGCTTTAGAAGCCACGCCAGAATTTTCTGAAGGTTGGGGGCGGGAGAATTGAGCCCCACTCAAAAAATTTGGGTATAGCAGCAGCTAAGCTGATGCTGGAGGGGGAGCAGCGGAAGCAGCGGAGGCAGAAGCCATAGGGCACTTCCACTTTGAGTGATCAAGCTCAAAGCACAAGGGGCAAATGGCACTATCATTCTTGATGTGCGCTCAGAATGGATGATCAGGGGCGAATCTGATCACCATGTGAGGAGGAATTGTGAGATGGTTTTTATGATGGAATGGGCAGATCATTGAAAAGGCGTGCGGCCCTGCCAAATGATCTGCTCCATTCAGAACTACTAATTGCAGCATGGGGTCTATGTTGTAAATGGCCAAACCCTCCATGAGCTCATGGTGGAGGCGTTTGGGGAAAAGGTGGGAGGGCAACCAGGTGAACTGGACCACCAAAGTGGCCCTATCCAGGAGCTGGGTGCAAACAGTCAGAAGGAGAATATTTTTAAAAATTGACAGCAGCTTAGATGCTGCATCGCATCAGCCTCAGAATGAAACTAAGGTTGAAATACCCCTTAAAGATACGTAAATCTATGAAGCCAGTGGGTTTAAACACTGCCGTGGACATCTCAATGATGGCTGCACTTGCATATGGGAAGAGGTTCCCATATTTGACCTGGAGGCTGAAACACAAATTTCTTTGTGGGAGCACCACCTGGGAACTCGCAAGATGGTGGGCCAAGTCTTAAGGGGGGACATAACACCCAGTAGCGTTAGAGGGGCTAGCATAGCCAGCCCAGGCGTGCTTTAGCAGAAGCTGAAATATTCCAGATGGCAACGCACCACCCCAAGCTGGGTCAGCAGGCGTCAAAAGCATCTACATTTATAGGTTTTAACTCTATTGAGCAGCAAATTTTGTATTTTCTTTAAAATTTTCAAATTGGCTTTGATTTTGATGTCAAAGTAAAAGAGATTACGTTTTAATTCTATCTTGTTTCTTGTTATCCCATTCTGAATTCTCTTCATTTGTTGGCGCCCTCACCAGATAGGCAAATATCAAATAAAAATTTATTTCACTTGATCTTAATTTTAAAATTATAAAGTATTTATTTAGATCTGTTTATAACCCAAGTTGGTCAGCAATCCATTCAGAATTGTGCAGACATTGAAACACCACTCACCAGGCACTGCAAAGCTGCAAACTCCTGACCTTGGAAGGTGTGAAGTCAATTGAGGTACTGATGGGCCTGTCAATCTCAACGCACCTTGACCTGATTGTGGTCACCAGTGGAGATGCCTGTAAGTGCGTATTGCCAATAAGTGCATACTCCCTGTATCCAGACAGGTGGATAGAGGCCGGAAGAGTATTTTCTGCCACATTAGACCTCCACCCACATGGGTAATTCACCTGAGTCACCGTCAGGCCCTTCCAATGAAGTGCAAGTCAATTGATCAAAATTTGATGGGTAACAACCCAATATTAACATATTCCATTGCTTGATTGAGACAACTCTCCTTCAGCGCAAGGTTAATGTATCTGGATGGCAAGTCAGGCCTTGGGAACCTTGTTTGTTACAATAATTATTACCAATTGACAATAATTAATAAATATAAACAATACACCAATAGTCAGGTGTTTTTTACTTATCAGTGACTTAGTTCCTGATGATTTGAGGGTAAACACAAGCTTAGCAATTAAGTTGAAGATATGAATTACAGAAGGAAGCCTCTTACTCTGTTTGTATACTTAGGATGTCATGACTATAGGAAATTAATTAAGTAGAGGTGAAAGGAGGGAGAAAATAGGTAAAGATGAAGATACACAGTGCATTAAAAAAGTTCTGAGACTAACGTTTTAAAGACACAACTTTACAAATAAATAAACTTTCTTTTATCATAATTTAACATACAACCTTTCCCTCTCTATACATATTTATATTGCTAAAACAATTGTTAAAAGGTATGCACATAGTTCTTATTTTGTATAACCATGTTTAAACCAGCTGTCACATTCTTCTGAATTGTCTCTACTTTATCAAAAGGATAAACCTTCAGTGCCACCTTCAGATTAGAGAACAGAAAGAAGTCAAATAGAGCCAAATCTGGTGAATAGGGTGGATAATTATAATCTGAAGGTGGCACTGAAGGTTCATCCTTTTGATAAAGTAGAGACAATTCAGAAGAATGTGACAGCTGGTTTAAACATGGTTATACAAAATAAGAACTATGTGCATACCTTTTAACAATTGTTTTAACAATATAAATATGTATAGAGAGGGAAAGGTTGTATGTTAAATTATGATAAATGAAAGTTTATTTATTTGTAAAGTTGTGTCTTTATAGTGTTAGTCCTGGAACTTTTTGAATGCACTGTGTAGAATTAGGGGTAAATTTTATTGATATCTAATATTGATTAATTATAATGGAGCAACCATAAAATGTTTATGATTACTATTAAACTAACTAATTAATATAGTAGCCTTATACAAGCACCCTTTCACCACGCCAAGATCATATTTTATGGGAAATTCCTATATTTATAACTTTAAATTTTCAATTTTTATAAACTGTATTTCACTAAGTAAAAATCTAAAAAAATTATCAAAGTAAATTAGACCAAGCCTTCCAACCTTACTACAATTACTCTGGGAACTTCCAAAGGCTTTATAACATCACAGAAATCTCTAGAGATCCCATCAAGGCTCATAAAATATTTAGACATGTGATGGACAACATGATAAGGATTTAAAATTTTAAGGTTGGTAGAATCATACCATCTAGTACTAAAAAAAGGTTGGTAGAATCAGACATATGGATTGGCAACAGACCAGTAAAGAGGGAAATTAGGACAAGCAGACAGGACTAATTCTAAAACCACTGTTAATATGACTGAGATTCTTAAGTGTTGAAGAAAAAATATTTTAACTAAAATATATTCCATTTTTAAAGCTTTTTTTTGATACATTAAAATGTCAAGTTTCAAACTACTGGAAGTATGACTGAGATCTTATAGTTGTCATGAGACTATTAGTTTACTAATTGTAGATTATTTCAAAAGTTATATATTTTTGAACCAAAAAATTATGAGAACTAAAGATGGGAAGTATAACTCAGATCCTACAGTGTGTTGCAGGGCTTTAACTCTAGTATCAACTTTAAATTCAATTTATATCACTTTTTAATGGTACTCTGTAACCATAAAATGGTACTAAGTGTGTGCAAATGAATCTGTGACATTACCATCGCTTTGAAACCCAAAAACAGAAAACTTAACTTATCAATAGATCTGTCAAGAAGAATTCAGGTTGAGAGATTAAAGTGTCACAAAATTCTCTCAGATTAATTTTTTTTAAAGTATTTCAGATTCAGCTACACCATTGATATTTTGTTTAAGAAATACTGTCTTAATAAGGAGACCATATGACATATTGCCATTATATTGTAGTTACATGAAGAATATTCCTCAATTACCATAACTTGAGACATTTTTTATAAAGCAAACTGTATGTCAAATCTATTATCCTCATACAATAGACAAACTAAACTCCACCTCTTACCTTAAAGAAAAAGAACAGGCCTTTCATAATTAATGACTTTTTAGACTGTCCATAAGAAACTCACATTTTATACTTTTAATTATTTCTCAATCTTCTTACTAAGAGGCATACTTTAAGTTAGAAGCCAAGATGTAAATAAGATAAATGTAATTGCAGAAAGAAACTTGACTTCTATATTGAACCTTTTATTTTTCCATTAGCTCATAAAAAGATATAAAACTTGATAATATCCCTTCTCCATGTTTTCTATATCCAGCTCATTGCTTATTAATATAATCCCATAGTATTAATAAACTTTTATCATTAATTATATTAAATTTTCGTTAGAGCTTTAACTTTTGTATTTAATTCTGACCAAAAAGTCCCTTACATTATATACTTTGGCCTTTAATGATTACTAACTTATGTTAAGCACCTTTTAGTTCTCTCCTTTAATGTGTTCCTATATCAATAATTGTCTCATATAAATATGCCATCAGATTAACTTTCATTATTTAATGCGGTTCATACATTGTAATTTAGTTTCCTATGCTGATGTGAGTACATTTGTTGAAAATCAAACAAATTTTGAGACACTGGATCGCTTTTCCTTACCATTTACCCAATAGATAACTTATCAGTTAAGAATAAGTCATCTAATATTCTATCTGAGTGAACCTTATAGTATGTTTTGATGAAGTGCTGTTGTCTAATTATTGACTCAACCCAAATTAACAACCTTTCTATCCCCTTTTCTTGTTATCAATTGGATTTAACTAGGATTAATGCAATAAGTCTGTTGTCAACGCGTTTTTGTGTCTGTCCTCCCATCTGAACTCCCCAGTTGTTCCAAAACATCACGTCTTATTCCTTGATATTTTATGATTTTCTCTAAAAATGAAAAAACACTATGCATATTATTACCATTGTACTTGTTGTCAATTGTGCTCCCAAAAATAGGACTTCATTGTTCTGGGGCTAGGAGTTCAACTATAAATATTTTTCACTATTTTCCAGATAAAGTACCAGCTTTTGCCCAAATTTAATTGACATTTAGAAAGTGTTCCTGGAGTAAAGTTTTAATATGCCAATAGTTATAAAAAATATTGCATAGCTCTTCAATACATTATTTAACAGAATATGCCCTTATCAGGGGACAAAGGATTAAGAATTGAGGAAGTTTGGAGAGCTCCTAGGAAGAACACTGCCCAAGCAGTGTTCATTTTCTGAGAACTACATCATGGTGCTCACTACAAGTGGAACATTCAAACCATCAATTCTAAGGACTAATAACAGCCAACATGGATCCCAAACCAAGAGAAGAGGGCACAGTCATAACCAATTGATTATGTTCTATTTCAATCTGCCTAGTTTTCCAATGCAAGCTCTAGCTGAAAGGGGTAGAGTTGTATGCCTTAATTTAAAAGATTATATTTCTACTCCTTTATTACCATGCAAATCCAGCAGGTTCCATAAAGGATAATGCTTGGATCTAAACTCTTAAATCATGAACCAATTGACCACATGTCTTCTTTACTTTACCACTAACATAACTAAGAAAGAATTACTACAGGGTTTGAACAATATCATGACATGAAATATGGCCAATAATATTCTTCATTAGCATCTTTAGCGTCATGGACAATACTACTGGGTATCTCCAACCATCTGCATGCAATCTATAAATGACCATCATCTGTGTCAGAAAATTTATTTTCAGTGACAGTGGGCTCTGCTGGTCAGCAGGCCAATCAGTAAGAAGACTGGTCAGACCTTGTCTTTTTGCCTTAGGCACAGGGACAGAAGTGCCAGCTGACCTCTTGGCATATCACCCATGACATTTGAGGGATTCCCCATCCTAAACCCCAACCAACAAGAATAAATATCAATATATATAAAAAGGGAGATTAGGCAAAGGGTGATTTCTATTGAAAGGGAAGTGCCAGGTATTTATAACCTCAAAAGGGCTACTTCACCCATCGCCACCTATCAGCTCATTGCTGGTTCTTCCAGACGACCACTCTCTCAGCTTTCCACTGTGTTACTCTCTTCCTTGGCATTGACCCTCTCTCCCCATCCTTCCCAATGACCAATTATTAGTTTCAGCTAATCCTCAGCCTTGAGTTGCTGGTAAGCTGTATAAATGATTATTATGAATAAGTATCAAATCTGAATTTGACCTTTGAGTTGCTTAGTATGTGCCAGAAACCACTTTGGTCACTCGCTTTGACTCATAATATCTTGCACCTTGCCAACATCACATTTTGACTCTTATCAGTTAATCTTTGGGGTATTGCTTTCAGGAATTAGTCAATTATAATAGGTACTGGAAACAACCTTGGCAGCCTCAAACTTGGAATCTTCAGGTTCCGTTGACATATCATAAACAAACTAAGTGGATCGTTCTTGGCTATTAGTCACAGGTGATCCTTATACTAATTTGGGGCTAAATATTGGCCCACTCAAACCTAACTTTCCAACTCAGCGGGATACCAATTTGGCTCAACCCAATTGGGGAGCAACTAACCAGCAATCATTGAAACAACCACAAAATTTAGTCATTAAGCCATTCCGCTAGGATTGACCATATCCTTCCAAATACTGCTAAATCATTAGAGGATTCTATCTGCTTAAAATTCTGAAAATCTTGCACCATGAACTAGTAATGGAAGTGTTTAATCAAAATCAGAAGAGCTCATATGCTTTTTAATCCTTTCATAGCCAACTAGAGAACAGTTTCTAGGGTGTATGATAAGCAGTAGATTCCAACAATTAACTCAGTCAGTAAATTTACAGTGATTAGACAAACGTATTAGCCAGCTGAACTGTAACATGAATGAAATCATCTGGTAAGCAAAGACTGAGAGAGGTGTTATCGCTGAATGGGTCTAAAAATAAATTGATATAAGTTAAAAACCCAACATGCTATCAATGCTTCACAGATTGGGTTCAACAAGCCAAATTTTGTAGAAGAATTCATCCAATATGCCCAGAATGAGATGAAAATTGCAGTCCAACACATTGGCAGTACCACTGAAGCTACAATTACCTAAAAGAGGAGCTAAGAATTCTTCAATGCCAGCAAGTCTCCATGTGTCAAGATATTAAGTCATTGAAGGAAAACTGCGTCAGCTTTCACAATGATATGGGATATGTACTGTAGGCCAAAAATGACTTTTATTGTATAACTAAGAACTACAGGACATAAACAAGAAACAGAAAATGAAAAGTGCTGAACTCAGATATTCCATATGAGAATCAAGGGTTTAAATTGCCTTGATAAAATAGTTTAAATAATTTAAACAGCAATTATAATGAAGACAGGAGGAACATTTGACATGGTAGCGGCGCATTGAATCTAAAATAAATGAAGGACGCTGCTAATGTGATCTGCAAGTCCCAGCTCAGGATAGACTCATTTTTTTGATAAAAAATCATCAGAGGTGGGGTTCATAGCTGTACAGCAAATAATACCCAATGGTCCATTCTGGCTAAACTTATGGCTTAACCTTGTACCTCAGTAACCCCAGCCTAATACTAGAGCTTCTCTTATGAACCTAGCAGACCAGGACCCCATATTAGGTCATGAAAAACTGCTTTTGGAACCACAGCCCCTGGAATGTCATTTCAGCCATTTAGCATATCAGTCCCATCAAACTTCCCAAGTCTAATTGACATAAAGATGTAAAATTATTCATTCAGTGTTTAAAATAACCATGCATGAAGATGATGATCTTCTTAAGGCAGCCTTAACGATATATTATTTGATTTCAAAGTCACAACATGATCATGTCTTACCTCCCTGAAGAAAACTTGAGCCTTTTGGACTTTGAGAATGCCACATTAAGGGAATTTAGAAATCCCATTGAGCTGGCCATCTGTAAGGTTAACTTCTAATTTTAAAAAATAAGACAATCTCTGAGCCATCAACTGTTTTTACCATGAGGCCCAAGTCTTGTTAGGAACAAAGTTTATGGCTGACTTCAACTAAAATTTCTCTCTTAAAAATGCTATTAAAACTACCCTAAGTTGCACACCTTTTGTTCCCCACCTTGATCGAGGATTTAGACACACCAGCTTTGATTGAGTATTTGAAGCTATGTGATATCACTTTTAAAACACCTAATGAAGAGACTTACAAACTCAAGGATTATCATCCTATTTATTAAAAAAATGGTAGAGTTAGCTTTTAATGGTGTGGAAATACTAGACCTCAACAGGGTTATCATGAAAGTGACCGCTGAATTTTTGATTCCAAAGGCCATTATGCATCCAGTTGTCCAAAGAAATTCACAACATAAATTAAATCACTTTATCTGTAATGAAAAAGATCAGGGATTAGACGACTGACAATAGAAGAAGGACGATTTATTATCAAAAACTCAACTAACCCATTTTAAAATGAAATGAACGCGTTAATCAAGTGTAATTCATTTCCTTTAACAAAGAACCTTAGACATGTACTAGCTGTAACCTGGATCTAACACAATGAGCTTAAGAAATTTCACAAAATCTTTTACAAACTGTAAATTATAAAAACTTAAGAACAAGCCCGTTTTAGGGTTATTTTGATAAATCAGACGCCTTGCCTTCCTTGAAAGGAGTCAAGGTGGCTTTGTATTTAGAAACTCTGAATAACCATTTTCCATATTTTAGATAGAAGAAAAAACTATAAATTATCAGGTTGATACTCCCACTGTTATTACATCTAAACGAGATTAAAACTAATTTTCTGAGTGCACTTATACTGAAGCACTTGTGACTAGATGAGTTCACTCAATAGCAGCACTCTCCTCTTTATAAACTTGAGTCATTTTCCAATAAGCTGATGATTGCTCTAAATGTTTCACACTTTCAACAATATGGAACAGCTGGCCTGAAAAGTGTCACAATACAACTTAGTTAATTGTGGCAGTCACATTTTTTAAATTAATTCTTTAAGCATTTCCTACTTGGAGCCTGGCATAACTCCCCTTTTGTTGTGCAACATCATATCTATCAGCCGTATGTTGATGAGTTTATTAAAATTAGAAAAATTTAGATCTTGATAGCAGGGGAGGATACCCCAATGGTAGAATATGGACCCTCTACCACTGCCTCCCAAGTTAAATCCCAGTAGATGAACTTTAGATAGGGATGCTTATGACTTTGTTGGCATTGTGTACCAATGCCTTGAACAGAGATAGCAAAGAGCAAGGAGGTTCATGGAGTTCCTGTCCTATCATACACCGTGCATAGAGGTTTTCCAGGTTTTACCCTCCTTTCCCATTGATTCAAATCCCCTTCATGGGTGTGATATCATCCTCAGGTCAGCCCACCTTGAATAAAATGTATTAGATTATGATAGCAAATACAAAAATTTTCCAAACTCTTTGGTGTTTTTCCTCCCTCTTTACTGCACTGAATTTCCTGACATTAAGTATTTAAAAATTTCCTAAAGTTCAAGAAAACACCATCTTGAAATTATCTGGTTTTTGGGCTCACCTCTTGCAAGCATTTTTATTTCATTTATATACTTTCAGTCTAAACTTTTGCTCTTTTGTCTTGGCAGCTCCCTTAAAGTCCCTGTTAGTTTTGATAGTCATAACAGACGACCTTCCAGCACATTCAAGATGATGTGGCAGATGACTGTCTATTACATTTTATCAAGATCTTTCTTTTTGCGCCCCACCAAGTACCAATGTCCCTAATCTGACAGCCAGCTAGATGTCCACCGTGCTCCCACCTCCTATCCTTCCCTCTGTTGAGCTGCATGCACCCATAATGCCATCTCCCCTTCTGTGCTTTGCAACATGTGTCTTCTGGCTGTGTCTCACATTCCACTCACCATGGATTTGTTCTCAACATGAAGCCCAGAACACAGTGTTGGTTGCCATTTGTCAGCTCATGTGAGAGTGGTCTGGCTCGCCGCTGTGCAGAGTCTGTTCCAGTGTTCACTGTGTTTACCATGCCCAAGAACGCATTGCTGCTTGTGTGTCTCCGCTGCGCTTTGCATAGAGCGCCTGCCATCTTCCCTATCCCCTTGCGTCCTATATTTCCCACTGAGGCCTCCATCTTACATGTGGGTGATGTAAAAATCTACTTAAGTTGATTGTGGCATTCACATTTTTAAATGAAATTTGTTATTTAAACACTTACCTTTTTGTAGCCCAGTATAACTTCCCCTTTGTTGTGTGGCGCTGTATCTATTGACCATGCATCAATGAGTTTATCAAAAATTTTGAAAAGCTAAAATAATGATAGAAAAGCCAAAATTTATCCAACTCTTTAGAGTATTACATCCCTCTGTGATGCTCTGATTTCACTGAAGTTTAGTCTATAAATTCCCTAAATTTAGGAGAACCCCATTTTGAAATTCTCGTGTTTTTTGGGCTTTCCTCTTGCATGCATTTTTTTACTTTAAATAAAAGTTTTTAGTATAAGTTTTGTCCTTTTAAATTGGATGCTCCACCAAATCCCTCATTAGTTTGATAATTGTAATGGATGACCTTCTGCTGAAATCAGAACGATTTGGTGGATGGTCAACTATTACAGAAAGTACTGTTAGCAAAGGAGCATACAGCGCTTGACAATGATATTTGAATCTTTAGAGTCAGCTCTCCCACTATAGTGCTGCCTAGTGGAAATTGTTTTTTTTAATTTGTACCTGTTTCCTAAAATTCTACATAGCCGTTATGAATTATGAGAAAACTTTCTATAGACTCTCATTCAGTTTATGCCCTTTACCCTATTTACAAAAGAGGTTAACTCACTAACCTCTATAATTTCATCAATGCAACTTACACCAATGAAAATTTCCATTTTTTATCAGCAAGTTGGTCATCATAGTTAGTTTCCTCCTTCCAACATTTCTTAAAGTCAGGGTATCCCTTTATGAGAGTTTATAAGTTTCAAGATGCTCTCTGGGGATCAACAGGCTTTAAACATTTGACTATCTCTGGATCTTCTGACGGACTGTTGGATGAAGTCTACTCTCTATGAGAAAGTTGCAGTTTGAGCCCAACACGGCCCTTGGGTTAATCACCCCTGGCCACAAAGATATTTTCGTCCTCATTGATAACTTAATTTGCCAAAGAGTTACTGTAAAAAAGGACAGAAAATATCTTATTTACATCAAATTCCCAGAGAAAAGGTTTAGTCAATAAAAGACTTTGATATATTACCAAAATTTTGCCTTTCCAAATGAAAATCATAGTGTATGCACAGTTATTTTGTGAGAACATAGAAGGGACTAATGGGGAGCAAAGATCAAGCTCTGAATTTATTAAAAAATATGATTATATGTTTGCCATCAGTGATTATAACCTGGTGTGCTCTATGGGAATTGAACACCACATTGACAATGGTGATGCCAGATCTATATGGCCACAGCCAATAAAGAGTGTCAGGGCCAATAAGGAGGTTATGCAAAAAAGAGATTATCATCTTTTTAAATTAAGGAATTATTGTTCAATATTTTAGTCCTTATGCTATACCTGTACTTATTGTCAAGAAAAAGGATATCTCTAACATGGTAGTGATTAATTATTGTTGCTTAATTTTTATTATTTAACCGAGGCAAGCTGACCAGGGGACAGGCATTACCAAAAGAAAGAAATGACATGAAACCTGGACAGGGTCAACTCTGTCAAAGAAAGTTTTTCCACCTCCAGATCAGGACTCAAATTTTTCTGGTTACGTCATGGGTAAGGTTTTCGTGTTATTAGACCTACTAACCGCCAATAGCTTCCTTTGGCTGGCACCCCGATTGATGTGCAAAGGGTGGGAATCAAACCCGCAACCTTCAGGTTGGTAGCCATATGCCCTTACTGACTCGCCTTCCACCCCCAATTATTGTTGCTTAATTAAGCACTAAAAGGGTTTGTAAACCTTTAATAGCGGTTTGAAAATATTCTTGTTAAAACAAGAGGTGTAAAATATTTTACTCCTTTAGATATCATCACCAATTATTGGCAGATTGATCTGTTTAAGGAGGAACAGGAAAAATATGCAATTTTTACATCTTAAGAGCTGTACCAACTGATGCGTTTAACCCAGGACCTTTGCAACGTGCCCCTCAACTTTCAGAGGGCTTGAACACCATGATAGGCAATATGGATTTAAGCTGAGGCCTAATATCTCAATTATATTAACATGCTTTTTGTGAACCATTACTCAACATTTGTCCTACTTGTAGGAGGTATAAAAACGGATAGCATGAGCTCAGGTGGATATTAAACCAAGCAATTGTATTTTCTTCAAAACTCAGTGGAGTACCTGAGACACAATGTCAATACTCAAGGAATATGCCCTTACCCAGAATTTTGAGGCAGATAACCTTATGAAAAGCCCTGAAAGCAAAAAGGTTGTGCAGGTTTTCTAGTAATAATAAATTGGCTGTCATTCACTAAGGGTTTGCACAAATATCTGAACTGTTGTTCCATCTACTAAGGAGTGAGGTGGCTTTTTGATGGTCTGCAGAGTGCAAATATGATTTTAAGAAACTATAATCAATGTTAACACAGGCGCCTGTATTAAGC